>PVJI01003197.1:0-128496 GCA_004026765.1 Micronycteris hirsuta
TTTTATTTAAGGATCGCGGGTATATATACTGGTTGGCTGAGGGGCATTGCTGGAGAAGCTCGGTGGAGTCGTGGGTCTTACTGATTGGTCCTCTTGCTCTAGGGGCTATATGCCTTTTATGGGCAACGGGGAGCTTATTGGCGACAGGGCTGTTGCACATGCGCAGTGCTATGGTTTTGCTGATGCCGGGATCCCAACAATGCATAGTCCGTATTCAGATTTCACCAACTGACTCTCTAATGTCTTTTATAGGCATTTCTTTTTGTCCATTCCAGGACCCGTATATCATGTTTTGTTCACATGTTCATCAGTTTTTGAACACAGTTTGTTTCTATTTTCTGACCATTATAAATAAAACTACTATTAACACTTACTTATATGTAAGCTTTTGTGTGGAAATATATTTTCAATTCTCTTGCATGTGTACCTAGGAATAAAATTTGTCAGTATATATGCTAACTCCATTTGACTTTATGAAGAACTGCCAAACTGTTCCCTACAGCAGCTATACCACTTTGCATTTCTACCAGTCGTGTATGCAGTTCTAGTTTTGCCACATCCCCTCTCATACTTATTACTGAGTTTTTAAATTGTCCTTATAATTATAGCCAGCCTGGTGGGTGTGAGATGATATCTGCTTGTGGTTTTGACTTCTAATTCCTAAATGACCAATGATATTAAGCATCTTTACATGTGTTTGTTGGCCATTGTATATGTTCTTTGGAGAAATGTCTATCCAGGTCTTTTGGCCCATTTAAAAAAAATTTTTTTTTCCTTTTGTTGTTGAGGGTTTTTTTTTAAGATTTTATTTATTTATTTTTAGAGAAAGGGAAGGAGAAAAAGGGAGAGAGACATCAATGTGTGGTTGCCTCTCACACACCCCCTACTGGGGACCTGGCCTGCAATCCAGGCATGTGCCCCAACTGGGAATCAAACCAGGAGCCCTTTGATTTACAGGCTGGTGCTCAATCCACTGAGCCACACCAGCCAGGGCTGCTGTTGAGTTTTAAGAGTTCTTTGCATATCCAGGATACTGGAACCTTCTGTGATATATGATTTACAAATGTTTTCTCCTATTCTGAGGATTCTCTTTTCACTTCCTTGATAATGTCCTTTAAAACACAGAAGTTGTTAATTTTAATAAAATCTAATTTATTTAGTTTTTTTTTTTTTGTTGTGTATGCTTTTAGTATTATGTCTAAGGATCTACTCCCTAAACCCAGGTCAAAAATATTTATATCTGTATTTTCTTCTCAGAGTTTTATAGTTTGCTCTCACATTTAGGTCTTTAATCCATCTTTGTAGGGTGTGAGGTAGGGTTCCAACTTCATTTTGTTTTTCTGTTGCTAAAATTAAATGTCTTGGAAGAATAGCAGAGTGATTACACGCTCAGGCTCTTGAGTCCAACTGCTGGGTTTTAAACCCCTGTTCCTCAATTGCTAGTTGTGTGATCTTAAAAAAAATGACTAATTTCTCTATGCCTCACTTTTCTCATCAGTAAAGAGGAATAGAGCCGTAACTACCTCATAAGTGTACGTTAAAATTCAAATCATTGGACTGTCGTAAGACCTGAGCCTTCACATTTAAAGCGTTGACACTTAATAAGCATTGACTACTAGTTACCATCATCCCTAGCTCCTTCCACTCGGACTTACAGAACTCTCTTTAGATTTAGAACTATCTCATCGTCCCCTTTGGTGTACACTTTCAATGGTGAGCTGAGTTATTTACCCCAGTGTCTTACCAAGAATAAGACTTTACAGATAGAATTTAATATACTTTAATGTTCCAAAGGTGTTGGATGTGGACTGAGTTTATAGTTGTAGCTTACCACAAAAAGCAGCAAAATATTTGGGAAATCTTTTTCCAATCTTTTGTAGAACTTTGCACAAAGAGACTAAAGCAAGGCAAAGGCATTAGCTTGCTAGGGGTGCCCTAACCGAGTCCCACAAACTAAATGGCTGCCAGTTTATTCACATATCTTAAACAATAGAAATTTATTTTTCCACAGTTCTGGAGGCTAGAATTTTGTCTTCAATTTCTCCTTTCAGCCTTTTTGTGACTCTGCCCATGTAGACCCCAGCTAGCATCATTTTGATCACGTAGAAAATAAGATGCAAAAACCTAATTCTTACTAATGTGCAAGCAACCAAAAATGTTACCTGTCCATCCAGTGGTGGATTTCTTACCCAGGCGGTACCTCTGAACTCTGAACTATTTGTATTTGACTCGCAATAGGAGGAAGCCCAGTCCTGTTCATAAAAGAGGACGCCAGCCTTGATTTGCCTTTCAACACTCTCTTGGTGCTTTATGGGGGCCCCTCTGTCACCAGCTGTCCCAGTGCTCCCGGCACAACTAACCCTCAAGCTCCAGGGCCCTTAGGACCTGTTTCTGCGGGGCCCCCAACCACGTATATGGGTTCCGGAAGGAACCAGTATTTAGATACTTCTTCCAGGGGTATTACATTTTGACGCAGAGGTGGAAACCATAAGTAATTCTACAACTGATGTATTTGTTGTAAAATTCAGACATTTGCAACAAACCAGTGAAGGAAAAGGTTTGGAGAGATGAACTCTAATCATGTCATGCAGGCAGCTAACTGCCTTCGTAGCAAGTCAGTCCCACTGATATGTCCTTAATTTGGATGGTTTGCAGAAAATATTTACCAGGAAATTTTCAGTTCACATAAGAAGAAGCTTCTAGGTAATTCTGAATTACTTGTCTTCTACTGTGAACTCAAGATTCTTAAAAAGAAAAGACAAGGGCTAGTGCTCCTTGAGAGCCAGCTTCAACTAATTAATACATAGTCACCGACTTCAACTAGAGGAACCAGCAAGGGGGTAAAAAGTGTCGCCTTAGGGAGACTTCTGTCAAATGGATAATTCAAAAAAGTCATTCCTTTTGAGCTCAGAGTCATTAACTCCTCTAGCAACCAACTGTGAGAGTTGTGTTTGAACTTGCCTTGAAAATTACTTTAAAAAGGAATAGACAAGGGGCTGTGGACATGGCTGCCAGTTTATTTGCACGTCTTAAACAGGAAGCTGCATATACTTGTGTAAAGATCCATTTGGAATACTACTGGTGCTCTTCAGTAATCTTATAGATGTAGCACCTGCTACAGTGTGGGTCAGGCTGAAGTTGTTATAGACCCTAAAGTAATTCATTTCTTTTTTTTTTTAATTCAGGAAAAGTAATGTTTGAATACTTGTTCTTATAAATGTAATCATTTGGACAGATTAATTCAGAGGAACCTCTTTTAGGGCAAGCTCATTCTCTAGTACCTGATGCAAAATGTGGCAGTTCATCAAAGCTCTATCAGTTTTCCTGGTTCTTATTCATGTTGATGAACATGAGGAAGGGAGAAGGAATTCCAAGCATCATAGCACTGGGGGTGCGGGTGTATTAGTTTGCTGGGGCTGCTGTAACAAAGTACTGTGGACTGGGTAGCTTAAGTAATAGAAATGTATTGCCCCACAGTCCTGGAGGCTGGGAAGTCCAAAATCAAGGTGTCAGCAGGGTTGGTTGGTTTCTTCTAAGGCCTGTGAGGGAAGGTTCTGATCCAGGCCTCTCTCCTGGGCTTGTAGTTGGCCATCTTCTCCCTATGTTTTCTCCTATGAGTGTGTCTGTGTCCAAATCTCCTCTTTTATAAGGACACCAATCACATTGGATTAGGACCCACCATGATGACCTCATCTTAACTTTATTACCTTGGCAAAGACCCTGTGTCCAAACAAGGTCACATTCTAAGCTATTGACTATAAGGACTTCAACATATGAATTTTGGGGGGACAAGATTCAACCCACGGCGAGGGGGAGGTGTGGCATTTAGTGAAAACCCATGTAGGAACCACCCGCTGCTGCAAAGGCCCGGATCCCTGGTGGCCTGACAATTACACACAGGGCAACAACAAATGCGTTCAGTGCCGGAAAACAACCTCCTAGAAGCAGCCAGGTTAAGTTCACTGTGTTCTAGCTGATGCATAAAACATCCAGTACCTTTGGGAAAGATTTTTACCAAAAGCTGTAAAGAGGGGAACAGCTCCATATTATTGGAGACATTAACTTATATATGAATACCTCACTCGGTAATTTTTTATTCGAATAACTGAGGTTTCTGTACGTAAAATTGCATTGTGGCCTGTTTCATTCTTATCCAGAGGATGCCTAGGACAATGTGTCTTTAGCACTGAGTAACTGAAGGCCATTTTAATGTGACACTTCGTTAAGATGGCACACTTTGGGGACTGATCACCTGCCTTTTAGAATTTGGATTACTTTGGGCACATCACTTAACCTCTCTGCTTTTCTGTTTCGTTAATAACACTGTTACAGAACTCCGCCAGTGCAGTTCTGGAACAGCTGTGGGGTTCCATTGCCTGCTGCCAAGAAGCGTGACTCCCAATGCAAGCGTTTGGAAAAAAGGAAAGGGGTTGTTTATTTAAAGTTTATACAGCTTTAGAATAATGGTAGATTTTTTTCATTAAGTCCCACTCCCTTTAAAACACCCCAAAACACATAGTCCTGCCTCCCTTTGCCAAACCAGGCCAGTTTCAGTATATGCCAGTCAGAGGTACTGTCTTTCAGAAAAGCAGAAGTCTGCAGCTTAGCATCCTTGGTCCCAGTACAGCTCCAAGCATCTTCCACAAATCTGTGCTTCATTAGGCAGGTCCCTGCACAGCTCCATCAGCTCTGCTGGGTCTTCTCCTTCTTACTCCAGACCCTGCAGCAGGGCCCTCTCCTATACCCTTTCCTCCATACCACATGGTTGCTGCTTCACTACAGATCGCATGGCTGCTTCCTCCTCTCTTTCAGCCCACCCTTATTTTAAATGCTCGTCCTGGTGACCTCATATTCGGCCCCTCCTATGATGCACTAATTTTGCCATTTCCCTCGTATCTCTTACCTTTTTCGGCTGCCATCTTTAGTCAGGGCAAGAGTTCCCTATTACACAGGGGCATCCGCCTCCCCTGGCTGTGTCACAAGTCACTACATTCTTAAGTCACTATACACCTTTTACCCAGGGCAGCAGCACAGCTATTAACTTGCCATTGCTATGCAAAGTATCTCAGACACTGTATGGTTCACTGCCCCTTTCTCCAGTCAAGGTTTGAGGGGATCATGCTCTGCTATTTTGGGAGACCCCCTACTCTGCATTCTGTTACAATACCTGCCTCATAGAGTTGGAGAGTCAGTTGAGATAATGTGGGTAAGTACTTGGTTTGGGGCCTAGCACATAGTAAATGCTCAATAAATGGTAGTTGTTCATACTTTATTATATTTTGTATCATCATATACCAATATTGTGGATCAGGGGCCAAATATGCAGAGTCGACAGGCTGAGAGCAGGTGGGAGGGCCACTTGTCATGAAGGAGAGCTTCTGTGTCAGAAGGAGGCTTTAGAAGCAGAGTGATGCTGAGGAGAAGGAAATCATAAAAAAAAAAAAAAGAAGGTTTCAGGTTTTATTCCCAGTCAGGGCACATACCTAGGTTGAGGGTTCAATGCCCAGTCAGCCATGTACGGTCTCGGGGAAGGGGGAAGGGGGCGGTGAACCAATCGATGTTTTCTCTCTCACATTGATGTCCATCTCCCCACCCCCCACCTCCCTTCCTCTCTTTCTAAAATCACTTAAAAATATATCTTGGGGTGAGGATTTAAAAAAGAAAGGAGAGTGTGATATAACCCACTGTCCCAACATCCCGCGCATCTCTGTAAGCTGCAAAAATCACCGCATCACGGACATGATTGGGTTTCCTGTGGAAGTTGGCATGAAATAGAGCTTGGCACAAATCTAGGATGGCGTACAGGATGGAGACAAAACGTCAGAAGGGAGCAGAGACAGAGGAAACTATGAGTAATTAAGATCTGAAACTCACAGGGTATTAAGCCCTTTAATTGCCTACAAATCAATGAACAAGTGAGTGAAGCCCATATTGTTTAAGATATGATTTGCCTATTAATATAAAATCAGAAAACTCTCTTCAGTCAACCTTGTTGCTTTCCACATTGTTCAGTGTAATTTATCCCTTACTTAATTATACATTTTCTTCCCTAAAGCCCATTCTTTTGGTCTTGCTTTGGTTCTCTTGGTTGTTTGGTCATTGGTTTTTCCTTCATATAATTAATGTCTCTGTGTAACTTTCTCCCACATAGTGCATACATCTACACCTACTGCTTTTTCTCTATTTCTGGCTCCTTCTAATCACTCATAGCCTAACTGGGGAGATGTCAGTGGATTGGAGCAGTCCGCCCTGATCATCAGACAGTTCCAGACTATGCAGTCTTCCTGTAAGCCACTTTTCCTGGCTCATTCGCCATCTTTCCTTGCGACAAACCCTCTAATCAGAGCATGTAAGTGACTTACTCTCCTCCCGAGTTCCCATTTTTCCTGTTGTTTCGTGTCCTGGGAAAAATTCTGTTTGTCTCCATCTCTTCCTCACCCTTTCCTCCCTACTTTCCATTCAATGTACACACACAAAACTGGAGTTTCCAAATTCAGCTCAAAAAACACCACTCCTGCCCTGGCTGGTGCGGCTCAGTGGATTGAGTGCTGGCCTGCAAGCTGAAAGGTCACCAGTTCGATTCCTGGTCAGGGCACATGCCTGGGTTGCCAGCCAGGTCCCCCAGTTGGGGACATAAGAGAGGCAACTGATCTATGTTTCTCTTACACATCGATGTTTCTCTCTCTTTCTTCCCCCCTTCCCATCTCTCTTAAAAAAAAATAAATAAAATCTTAAAAATAAAACATCACTCCTGCCCTCCCAGAAAAAAAAGTCCAACCAGTTGTCCATGCTACAGCTTTTTCAGACGCCATCACACACCTCACCAGACGGTATTTCCAATTGTTTTCCTGACTACTTGCATGGTGATACTGTAGTTCCTCTCCCCAGAGCCTTGCTCACCTCAGGGTTTAATGAAGGGGTAAATGATTGAATGTAAGTGTATCATACTAGGGAAAATCCAAAACATGAAATAATCCAAAAATAATCTATATGTGACTTTGGAATGCATTGTATACACACATTCAGAGAACATCAAACACAAAACTTCAAACACAGCAATGAAGCCAGCCTGTGCAGGTCCCAGTTGGGTGGGGTGGCCTGGAAAAAGGGTGGGAACCCCAACAGGAAGGGAGGAAGCTCTCACCAGCCAACTCTGCTTCCCCAGCCTCAGTGGCTTATCTAGAAATCAGGGAGACTCCAAATGGCTTAGAGCTCAAGGGCTGGATAATTAATAAATGATGGTAATGACTTTTGAAATCAAAGTGCTATGTAAATGCTAAATTTGAATAATACAAAAATAATGATCTTTTATTATCTTCTTTAAAGACATAAATAGCGTACTCTTTTTACTCTAAAATAGGTTCAAGAAACAGCAGTGAGTTTAAATGACGGTGCAAACCCATTCAGGGTTCTAAACGTAATTATAGTGCTGACCATCAGCCCTGAAAACAAATTACAGTAGCTAATGACAGGGAACAGTAATTAGAATGTTTTTAGAAAATTACTTGGAAACAAAATTGTCAACAAGGCCCACTCCAATATGGCTGTAAACAGCTTAAAGAACAGAATAATGCAGTGACCTATGCCCTGAGTGACAAGAAGAAGATGTAAAATGCATTCAGGTCCCCACATCACTGTTTTCCAAGTGATTATATGCATTGTTTTCCCCTCAGTGTTTCTGGGTCATCCTAAATGCGGTGGAGAACCAGGCGCCCTTGAACACTCTGCTGTTTAGTGAGTCTTATCCTGGCTGACCGGTATATTCTGGACAAGTCTCCCTTTCCTCTCTCCTTTGCATTTTTTGTTACCTTTGGCATTCGCATTTGAAAAACATGTGCCTCGCTTGGAACAAACCCACTAAAGCAAACAACCTTAAAACTTTGCAAACAGCCCGACTGTGGCGATCCGCAGGCAGCCTACGGAACACATCTCCCAGAGCTGACACTCGCAGAGACCCTGGCGGAAGAGTTTCTTGTTAGCTATAACAGAAGCTGACATTTACATATCTCAATTTTAACTCTCTAGAGACTGATGCAGGTCACGTCTGTGATAAGCAAGAGGGGGTGGACTGTAGTGGGGAAAGGCACGGGTGGGGGAAGGTATGCAAAGGACCGTGGCAGGCCTCGACACTGAAAATGTTCTCTTAGTGCTTTGTCCGTAACAGAGCAACATGGGGGAAATTTGAAGAGAGGTTGCTTCAGTATATTGCCATATTGCCACTTTTTATCAGAAGAGTGCAGGTATAACTCCTCACTTGTTGCTTGTAATGGAGGAGTGAGCAATTCCTTACAGGAGTGTGTGTGTGTGTGTGTGTGTGTATGTGTGAAGACAAAACAAGCACCAAAAATATATTTGCAAAGGAAACCATATTAAATGTAATTCTTTCTAAAATGTACATTCATATGCTTCTTTGACTAGATAGCATCCCGAGTAAGTTATGAAGCTGTGAAGGGCTGCAGTGAAATTGTTAGCGTCATCTGCCCTGCAAAGTACTGGGGTACAGTTATGCTTGGCACCTGATAGGAAATCATTTTCAAAATGTTTTGGTCCACTTTGGGGTGGTTTTCTCTACCTCCGGACTTTACTGTCAGGCTGGCAGAAGTCACTTTTTCCAACCCCATCCACTTTTTAATTTCCTGCTTCTCATGTGCTATGGCCTAAAACTTGTAGCTTGTTAGAATGTGGCCACCACGAGCCTAACTGCTTTCAGTAGGAGCTATGAGAAAAGTGTACAGGCTGGGACATTCATTTTGCTTGCCAGAATCCTCTTTTTAACTTCACCTGTTTCTTGAGCATGTTCCAGAGATTTGAGCTAACTATATGAATGGGAACCACCAAAATTAATTAAAGGTAAATTTATAGCACAGAATTTAGGAATTTGATAGAGATTTACATGAGATGCTCAGATTACACATAATTTTATTTCAATTCTTTGGCTTTTAATTTCATATTCTCCGAATGATACAATATGTTAACATAATATTTATTTTTAATGAACTTAATTTATAAAACTTCCATTAATGGAATGAAAATAATTCTATGACAGAGAATTTTTTATATGGAGAAAAAGTACAGCCCTACCCTAACACTTTGCCCTTTGGTATACTTCTTTTGATATTTTTCCTATACCTGCTTTTGCAAACATAGTTATACTGCCAACTTCTATACAAGGTTCTATCCTGTTTATAAAATGCACTATCTCACAACTATTTTCCTTATTGCTATCTATCTGTATGGCTATCCTTTTCATGATTACAGAGTATCCTACTGAGTAGATATTAATCATTTACTTAAATATTATTTTAATTATTAGAACTTTAGATCATTTTCAAATTTTTACTATTATAATAACCCCGCTTGAACATCTTTCTGAATGTAGCTTTTTTTTTTTTTTTGCTTGATTGGTTGTCTTAGAAGTATATCCTCAGGAGTCCCAGAAGTGGAATTACATAGAAAAGACTGTGGCAATTTAGACCCAAGACTTACTAAAGGAAAATGGTGGATGGGTGTTGGTACCTATAGACAGCAACTGAGAGCAACTCCGAAAGCACTTGGCATGACTCCTAGGGATGAGAGGTACTGGGCCAGGGAACTGTTTCCCAGCTCTGCTGCTACCTTCTCAAGTCCAGGCACCTGCACTATGGTAACTAGGGCTTTGCAAAGTTCTCAATAAGGTCATGTGAAAGGTGTATATGCATCATCATTGAGATATGACAGACATGTGGGGAAATCTGTGTCATGGTAGCAGTATACCTGTGTTCAGGTTCATTCCTGAGAAGGAGAAGGGAGAAGAACTAGCCTGAGAGAATCTTTAGAAAATGCTTATCCAGAAAGGATTTCTGCCTTAAGGCCAATGAACGATTGCCTTATACTGGGTTGGCCAAAAAGTTCATTTGTTTTTTTCTGTAAGATGGCTCCAGGAGCGCTTAGTTGTCTTTAACTTCATTCGGAACAATTTTGTTAGATTGCACTATGACAGCTGTCACATCAGCATGCATTTAAAAAAGCCTTACCAAAATTGGTGCACTTTTGTGCAGCCGTTTTAATGTTGAAAATGGAAGAAAATAAGCAACATTTTCAGCATATTGTGCTTTATTATTTCAAGAAAGGTAAAAACACAACTGAAATGCAAAATACGGAGAAGGTGGTGTGACTAATCGAATGTGTCAAAAGTGGTTTGAGAAGTTTCGTGCTGGAGAGTTCTCTGGACGATGCTCCATGATTGGGTAGAGCAGTTAAAGTTGATGACAATCAAACCATGACATTAATTGAGAATAATCAATGTTATACTACGCAGGAGATTGCTGACATACTCAAAGTATCCAAATCCATGAAGTTATTGGTGAAATGAAAAATGTGTCTTTTATTTTACAGAAAAAACTAAATGGACTTTTTGGCCAACTCAATACTTCTGTCTTGACTGGAGGTCATATGGTTGCCTTGGGATGATTGTGGCAAGTAACAGTTAAGACCCAAATCAAAGCCTAAACAGGAAGGCTCAGTTAGTTCACTTGGCAAAAAATCATAAATAATAATAATATTAGTAATACTTAATTTAAGAAGTAACAAGAACCAAGTCCCAAGTATTTTCTACACTCTTAACATGCGTAAATGCATTGATTCCATTATGTAAACCTCAAGATTTGTCCCCTACATGAGATGATGCAACCAAAGCATGAAGAGGTTAATGATTTGCGATAGCTACACAAACCCGAGTCATCCTGCTCCAGACCCTGCTCGTTTAACTATTATAGAGAGCTATCCACACGGAGTTTGTCCAGTGGTTCTGTATCTTTAGGAAGAGTAGAAAACACTCGGCCAAGCACATCAACTGAGTAACAATTCATGTGCATTCTGATTGGTTGATGCCTGTAGGGTACTGGTTTTAAACATTTAGTATATTACTGTGAACCTAGGTAATTTCGAACTTTCAGCTTTGCCGTCTTCATCACATCAACAGTGTCTTCCTGGTGAGGGAAGCTCCTTAATTTGAAGGATCACATGCAGGTCTGATGCTGTCCAGCAGGGGAGTTAGACATTTTCTCTCTCTCTCAGAACTTTTTATTAGTTAACTTCTTAAAAAGTATAATGTACATACACAAATCTTAAATGTTCAACTTGATATACAGCCTGATAAATTTTTATCATAACACCCAATTAATCACCACACAGATTAAGATATAGAAAATTATCAATACCCCATACCACCTCCAAGATTCCCATCATTTTTCTGATGAAATCCTCTGCTTTTCTATTTTCTTAAGTATGTTAATCAGAGTTACTTTTCCTTCCATGTCTAATAACCCAGATATCTCTATCACCCTTAGGTCTAGGTCTGTTTCTTTTCTTTTTTTGTTTTTGTCATTGGATCCCATTTGTTCCTGGAGTGGTACAAGTTTTATTAAATGTCAGATGTGTATGAAAAATTCTAAAGCTCTGGCTGATGATATTTTTATTGAGAGAAGATTTAATTCTGTTTTGGAAGGCAGACAGAATATATTCAGATCAACTTGATCTGGTTGAGGGTGGGTTTTAGGCTTTGTTAGGTTTGATTTTTTGTTGTTGTTGTTTTTTCTTATTCCCATGACACAGCCCTCTGGGGTCTCAACTGTACCAAGGCCCTTCAATCTTGGGCCCTAAACTCTACCTGCTATCCTCTGGAAATGGCAAACCCCAACTTTTTGCTGCCCAGTGAGATGGACCCTGTCCCCAGCTCTCGCTCTTTGCCCCATCTGTACTCTCCGCATCATTAATGGGTAGAGGTAGAGGCAAATGTGGAGCATCTTACAGTATGTCTCCTGTTCTCTAGGATTTTACCACTTAAGTTCCATCTGCCTAGATTGTTCTTTTATGCCTTTCAATAGTTGGTTTAAATAATTTTTTTACCCTTCATGAGGAGGGAAAAATCTGGATTTATGCAGAATGCCCCCAGAAGAATTCCCCTGAGGTCCCAGTGACAGGGATTGCTTAAAAGAGTCAATGACAAGGGGAATGAGACCATCGTCCATAGTTTAGATCAACTTGGGTGCACGGGAGGATGGACATATGAGAGAAATTGAGACTCTGCAAAAAAAATGAGGGAACTAAAATTCCAGACTCTTTATTTATATAATGATGGTTTTCCTTATAAGGACTAACATCTGCTTAGATTGTGGATGTTAACATCTGCTTTGGGATTCTCTACAATCTTAATCCTCTCCAGATAGACCCACCTTCTGATTTAGGACCATCCTTTCCACCTTGATTCCATTATTTTCCAAGCTCCCCTGGGCCCATTCTCTGACTATCTTTTCATCCTCGATCTGAGGTGTGTCCAAAATCTACAGAAGTCAGTCTCCATTCTGAATCATTTGATTTCAAATGAAATTTTCTTTTGTGAAACCAAAATAACATTAAAAATTGTTTTAAAATGTATTATAAAACATGGAAATGATATGTAATTTTCTTCTCAATACCAATAACTGCCAAAGGTGTTTTAAAAATTTCTATTGCAAGTTTATAATATAGAAATCTATGTAAATTATTTATAACTTGGTTATATCTATACTCTTGTTATTTCTTTTTAAATCACTTGGCCATTATAGGATGTTTGGAAAATTACAGAAGTGCACCAAGAAGAAAACAAAATTAGCCTCGGTCTCACCATCCTGGGATGTGCCTGGCCAACTTTTCTGAGAATATTCATCTGATATTTTTTTCTGTGTGTGTGTGTGCACACAATTAGAACAGTTTTAACATGGAGGGCATTGCAGACATTTTCAAAACAAATTTTTTTTCATATTCATTGAATTGTTCTTTAAGATGCAGAGAATGACTATAGTATTAGAGCCTGTGAATATTAATTAAATATTAATATTAATAAAATATTAATATTCAGAGACTAATGAAAACATGGTTTTAATGAAAGCCATTGAAAAGTGATAACTCCATGATAAGTGTTTTAACAATGTGTTTTTTCATTTAAATTAATTATATGACCACATAATCTGAGAGTTTTGAAGAAAAAATAAAAATAAATTTTTAGTCAGGCCATAATGAAAAAAAACAAGGAATTCAAGAATAATATGTTGAGTTTCACACTATCATGCTTTACTACTTCCTGGCAAACTTGAAAAAAATCAAATTGTGACATTTCCAGATGGAGAATCCAGAACTTTAAACCCTCCTCCTGTTTTATTTCACCAGCGTTTGAAGAATGCTGGTGGTCTTACAAGGGAACCCGAAGAGAGAGAGGAAATGGTGAACATCAGGGAATAACCCAGGAAAAGAAAAACACAATTTCCTTTCTTGTAGCAGAAAATACAGCTGTTCAGCCAAGGTTAGTCTTTTCCTGTGCCAAACCATTTATTGGGGTATAAAAAGAAAATATTAAGACTTTATTTTTATTTCTTTACTTAAAAATTACATTTTCTGTATATGTCTTATATATTATATTAATTAATACAGTAACATATATACATATTTTGTAAGTATATATATTGGAGTTAACTAACATTTCAAGTGTATTTACACAAAAAATAGAACATATTTTCAAAAACTTTTTAAAAATACTTTTTCATCAAAGGAGTGTATAATCAAAACATTGAGAGATCACTGCTTACCTTCCCTCAAAATCATTTCTTTACTGGAGTGTTGCAAGAGATTTTAAGTGGTGGAGAATCATATCCTCACTGGAAAATGCACTGTTTAAAATTACTTTCTAATGTATGTCTTTCGGGCAGCTAAACTAATTAGTGAGTGAAGTCTAGCTGAGGAAGAGGATCTCCTGCGCCCCCTTCCTCGCGCTAACCGGGAAGGTACGTTCACTCTTTCAGCCCTAACGGAGCGCCTCTCCGCGCAGAGCACTGTTCTGAGCGCGGCGAGGAAACAGGCAGGACGAAGCGTGGTCCAGATTAGAATCTACGATTCAAGTAAAAGTCAGGGGGGGACCCTTAGTTCAAACTGGGGACACGGCAAGGTTTCCAAGTAGAGTCGAGTCCCACAGGTCTGATACAGGGAGGTTCCCCACCCGGGATAAGGGAACGAAGCAGAGCCATGAACTCTTTGGTCTGTTGGAGGAAAAAACGAACAGTTCAAAGAGGCAAGACGCCAGGGTACTGAGAGTGATAGACAAAGCCGTCGATTGGACTGGCACGGAGATCGCGAGGTTCTAGGACATCGCGCTAAGAGTCTGAGCAACAGCCTGTAAGACCGTTGTCACCACCCCCACTTTTATGCACGAAGAAACTGAGACTCAGAGAGGTCGGTTAGGACTGGGGTAGACAGCAGAGCTGGACTCTAATCCAATGGTCTTTTCACTTGTAATTTGTAACTCTCAGAAATATACAACAAAAATTTTGTATGAAATGCTTTTCTAATAGAGGCAAGTCGAAACACCTAATAAGACAATAATTGTATTATGGGTCCTTTTAAATCCATGTGATTGAAAACTTGCTATAGTGCGCACATCTGCTGTCATTAAAGTGTTAATGACAGAAACTGACCTCTGCGCCTCCCCACCCCTGGTGTCTGAATAGTGCCTGGACCATAGCAGGTGCCCAGTCAATGCAAAGGAAATAAAACCTGTCCTATTTTCATTCTAGAGTAAACAAGTCCATTAAATTTGAATTCAATCAAGGAAGTCAATTAGAGAATATGCACACAAATACACTGGAAATGAATTTATGCCCCTTAATTATGGACATGAAATTTTATTTATGAAAACTGGGATCTTTGAGTTTCCAGTTGACAGCTACCTAATTATAGAATTGGAGCACAGTGGCGGAGTACACAGGAGTCGGGAGTTAGCTTCAAGTACAGGCTTGGTTCTGTGCTTTATTTAACCCTGAATGAGACTTTGTTTAACCTTGGATAATTTCTGTAAGTTTCATCCTTCACATCTGTAACATAGGAATATTAATACTACTTAGCAGGGTTGTTAGAGATAAAAATTATGGTTAAAGTCCCTGTCACATACTAGACAATCAATTGTTGCTATTATTGTTATTTTCTGTTTAATTTTTTAAAAACTCTGTTATACTTCCTGACAAACAGTCCATTTGTTGGGTGGAATTCCAAGCTGGTGCAATCTGTGGATATGCTCTATGGGCATATAATTTTCCAACCTTTGTACACTAAACATAGCATGTGTACTGGGTATGTTATCCTGTCCCATAGCTATGGATAACTTCAGCTCAGCTGTTTCCTATCTGTGAGAACATCACCATTTATTTAATAACATGTCAAAATAGGGTTAAAGCAGCCTACAGGATAGTAGTGAATTGGGTTTAGGTAAATCTGTTTGTTTGTATTCAATTCCCTCTACTTTCTGAAGGTAGAATGAACAGCTTTATTAGAAAAGAATCGGGAGAACAGCATGGGTGGGGGTGGCCCTGGCAGCTTGTAGTGCCAGTGACAGAATCACTGTGATTCTGGAGAGGTTCTTCGGGGTCTCCTCTGTCCCTCAGTCTGCAGTCTCAGTCCATCTGAGGAGGAGTATTGGAGTTACAGCAGTGGCATTTAATAAGGAACTTGATCCTGTGTAGAAACTCTTTGTGGACAGGAACAGACAATATAGAACTAAGGGGCAGCCATCTGGAGGACCAGCTGGTATCGGCCCAGAGTGCCGGGTGGGGCGGCGGAGGAGGTCCCAAATGTGAAGTCATCGATAAACCCCAGTCCTGAAGAAATGTGAAATTTGCCTGGTAATTTGCCCTAGGTAAACTATACAACTAACTGATCAGAAGCATCAGAATAAACATATCTTTCAACAACTTCAAATATTCTTTAATTCTCATTCCAAAAAAATTATTTGGTGACATTTGGGAAAAAGGAGAAAGTAATCAGTGTGCGAATTTCCCCCCCTCACATTCTCTCTCTCTCACTACATAGACCCTCTTAATCTCAATGTCTTCTCTCGGGTTCTCAGCAGTGGATTTTAAGCATAGTATGTACTGCATTCTTCATTCTGTGGGGAAATTGATTTGATGGGAACAATAGATTTGGAGTTCCAACTTGGGGCAACGTGTAGAATTTACAGAAAACACAGATAGCAAAGTAAATAATATCTTTACAGAACTTACTCCCTGGCTAGAACAGATGAGCAGAGTCATTCTTTTGCTATGTATCTTATTTTGTGAGAGACATAAATCTCAGTTATAAAATCAGCTGAGGCCTCTGCTATGCAACTTTCTGAAGCATATGCCTGTGAGCTTTACAAAGTTTCTGCATCCTGGGAGCGCCCTACTCATTCCCCATTCCCTAAGGAATTTTTCATTAGAAGCTCGAGACGTGTAACTTAATAGGGTTCATGATCTTCATTCTGTTTTTCCTCTAAACAGGCCCCCTAAGAGTATTAATTTACACAGTCTGTTTCCATAGAGACTTTAACACTAAAAATGTCAAATTATTAGCCACACAATTTTTGTCACTTATAAGCACAGTCTCCGTGATCAAGTTCACTTTCACCCGAGAAGCTCGCACGAGATGAGTCCCAAGTTCTTTGCAGTTATCCGACGGAATTTCAGCACTCCGGGCATTCTATGTGCAAACCTCAACCTGCAGGTGGACATCACCTTTTAACCTTCAACTCCCCCTTCAAAAAAGACAAGTTTCATCCTGTTTGGTAGTAGACATTAGTTAAGTTCTAACAACCCAATCTTTTTTGCCTTTATATCAGCAACACAATTTCCCCCAGATTATTTGCTTTTCTAATAAAAAGGAATTTTTTTTAATGGAAATATCCCATATTGTAGTGGGCCCTTACTTTGTAACAAGAGTCTTTACGGGGGCCCCTTTGGAGTTTCTGAGGCTTGGCCAGTTTCCATCAAAGAAAAGCAGAGCGGAAGGACTCGGGGTCCCGTAGACCCCTGCACCGCTTCCCGGCTGCAGCGGGACCGGCCATCCTAGGGCCAGGCGTGGGTCCCATAGAACTAAATCGGAGCCCTGCCTGGTTCGAGCTCTGGATGGAGAATGCATGTGTCCACGTGGCTCGCACGGCCCCCTTTACGTCTTCACTCAAATGCCACCTCCCTTAAGTGACGCCTTTCCTGACCACCCTTTCTAAAATCACCCTCTTCCCGCCCTGCTTCTCTGCTTTATTTTTATCTGAAGCCCTTATTCCTATCTAAAGCACCGTGCAGTTTGAAAACACATCCTATTGTCTACCTGCTCTTTAAAACGTAAGCCCCATGATGGCAGGATCTTTCACCCTTTTTGTTCATCCCAGTATCTCCGGCACCTCAAATAGTACATGGTACATATTAAGTGCTCCATGTACATTTGTTGAATAAGTGAACACATGAATAAAGGACAGACTGAGGGCAGGCCTGGGGCCATTTACTGCCATTCCAGACTGCCCTCAGACACCCAGCTCATCCTTTTCTAAGGGCCGCATAGTTCTTAATAATGGAATGGCACCTCTACAGATTCTGGTTGTAACCCCTGAAAGCCTGAAGTCTGCTGAATCGTCTCTTCATTGGTTATTGACCTGGTCAGGTGTGCATTAGGTATTCTATGGCTCTTTGTAAGCATAAGCAGACTATATCAAGCCTCACTCTCCTATGGGTACGAGTGAGATTACATTTACATTGAAATAGAAATCACAAGGGCTCTTAGCTTCCACCCACTTCCACCTCCTGTACTTGCAGGCACTCTCCACATCTCCCTCAACTCATTGCCATTTGCATTCTTCCATTTCAACTTTGCCAACACCCCCTCCCACCATCTCTGCTGCCAGTGCCCTCTGGAGAAAGGTCCCACCAGGCCCAGCACCTGAAACACTGGGAGTCGCCTCTTCTCAGCACCACAGACTCTCTGTGGGCTCTGGGGAGTCAGGGAAGGAGGGCAGGCAGCTCTGTTTCTGCTCGACACCTTGGTGACCACAGCTGCTTCTGGACCTCAGTCTTCATGTGGTTCAGACTTTATAATTTATGGGCAAACCCTTAGGTTGGTGGGGAGTCAAGAACTTGGATCTTCTCCACCTCTTCTTTTTCCCTCTCTTCCTCCAGGTGCTCATGCAAAATAACACCCTTCAACTCATGCACCCGACTCAGGTGTCCCTATGCAGACAGATGTGACGGATGGGGCATCTGAAGTTGTCACCATGGGCCAGAGGCCTCTAGTCTATGACCTTATGGGACACCTTGTAACCAACCCTTCCTCATTCTATTCAGAGGGTCCCTTACTGTGCCAGCCCACATCTGTTTCTGACTCTTGAGAGCACTCATGGTGAATCGGGGGTCAATGCTAACTCTGCCCTCCTGGGAATATAATACCAGTTCTCTCCATGGTTTTGGGGACAACCTGCTGCAGACTTCTGTCCACATACACACTTCCTTCTTTCTCTCTACATCCGCTCACTGAATGAAGCACAAACCAGCACAGCCCTAATGGATTTAGGGCAACTTGTCTCTTGAAAATTAGTGTTCTTACACATCACAATGAAGAGTTTCCTGGTAGACAAAACAGTCCTCAAGTCATCCTCCCATGGTGTCTTTCTTTACTTATAATGTCCAATCGTCCTTTTCACATCCTCTCACGCATTTAGTTCTCCCTTCACCCACACAAAACCTCTGTCGACATATGACATTCTATACAGGCCTTGGGCTTGAAAACAATGGCTTTTAACAAAAAAATATACATTCTCCACAAGGGAATATGGTCTTTTTAACATCCTTTCATGATCTGGTTGTAGCTGAAAGATGCCTATCAGATGTGAGTGGTGGAACTAGGAGGTATTGTCTGCAGTGACCAGTGTTTGGTGCCCACCTCTGAGTCACAAAGGTCAGTCATCCCGGAGTTACAGTCCTGGGCAGGGAGTGCCCCAGAGCTGCTCCTGAGGCTCTGAGGTCTTGTAGCAGCTCCGGGACCCCTCCTTCCTCCACTGGTGTCACCATGCGCTGTGCCTGCTGAGTCTCCTGCCACTTTACGCCATTGCTCTGCACACTTACCCTACTTTGCTGTAGCCTTAGGACAAACATACATTTCCTGAGGTCTCAACATGTGCTTCTCTTTTTAAATGACTCAAAGCTGGAAAAAAAAAAAGAAACATTGAAAATCAACTGTTTCTTAGAGGAAGAAGAAAAGATGTAGGGTTTGTCACTGCCAGGAAAAGTGGCACTAAACTTTCATCCAGAATTATATACTATCCCTTTCTAAGGGCTATTTTTAACCGCCCCCCCCCCCGCCCCCAGGCAGACTCTCACATAGCAACGAGATAGTCTGCCCAACTGGGGCTGCAGACCGCTTCGAAATCTCTTATCCAGGAGCCTGCAGGCCCCAGGCCAGTTCCAGCTGAAAGTTCTTTGCTAGATAGTGGCCTGGTCTGCTGTCTTTCAGGCTCAGTTCGAAGTCCACAATTTTATAAATAAATGTTTCTTGCGGAGAGGGTGTTTTAAGGTTACTGCTCCCAGAGTCTGTTTTTCCAGAAAATGTGAGCTGTTTTTATTATCAAATGTCTTTTAGCCTTGTGACCCGAACCAAGTATCACAAAGGTTTGAATGTCCTAAACTTAAAAACCAAATCCTGCATACTCCAGCATTTCAATAAGTGAAAATGTCCATTTGCAATTAAGGCTCAAATTTTCATTCACTAAGTGGCTGACACTGATTCTACTTGGAACCGCTGCTGATTTATTTATCCTGGAATAAATGCAATGCCATTATGTCTTGGTGACAACAGAAATAAGCTTTGGCCAGGTCTGTGCATAGTTTGAGGATGAAGAAAATAAGTTCTGAAAGGCAATGGGCATTGCTGATTATAGATTTTTATTAGGAACAGATGTGGAGCTGGGGTTTTTAGTGGTAGACCAACTGTTCTTGAAACAAGCAGCTGACTAAAAACCATATAGCTTCTTTTTTTGGGGGGGAAAAGAAATATTAACAAATTGAATTCATAACCTTTTTTTTCAAGAGATCACTCAGTCGTCAAAAACAAGCTCTAAGATATGTATTTCTGCATGTGTTGAAGAGCGCACACCGGGGACGCTGTGTTTGTTAGCGTATCTTCAGGCTAACGCAGAGGTTTAGAAAGTAATCATAAAAATTTCTTTTACCACCGTGCTAAAGCTCCAGATCTCTCCATTTTAAATTTGTTTAAGGCTACCCCCTTCTAGCAGTTTCATCCTCAGAGAGTATAATAATGCTAATGACGGGTTATATATTGTGTTCCGTTTATTTCAGAGCTATTTTCCTCTTCCTTCAAGGACAATGTAAGCATTTTTCATGCCTGCTGTGCATTTTGGGCTGGGCCAGCTAAGGGGAAGATGTGAGACGTGGCTGACCATTTTCATCTCATTCTACCCTCCCCCCTCCTTTGTCTCCAGTCATTTATTGAGACCCCTTCATTTAAGGATACTGCCCTGAAATTTCCAATGACTCTTCCAGTGGTCTATCATTGGCCAGAACTTGTTCACATGGCCCCACCTAGCTTCAAAGGAGTCTGGGAAATGGAGAAGTACTCTGAGTGGCCATGTGCCAAGTTAAAGAATCAGGATTCAAGTTTGTAGAAGAAGGGAAATCCACATTGTGACTAACAGTGGTCTGTACCACAGATTTGTGCCAACTTTTGCTCTTATCAGTGGTATGAGAGCTCCTTTTTCTCCGTGTTTCCATTAAAATTTGGTATTGTCAGACACTAATTTTTGTCAATCTCATAGACACCTGTTTATTTTTTAAAAAATTTTTATATCCACGTCCTACTTCCATTCCCTTGCCCCTTGGCCAGTGTAATGTATTTAATATGTACCTTTGTTTATATTGTGCTAATAAGTATTTTTCAATCTGCATCTATTTTTAATTTTTTTTAGATTTTATTTATTTATTTTTAGACAGCAGGGAAGGGAGGGAGAAAGAGAGGGAGAGAAACAGCAATGTATGGTTGCCTCTCACATGGCCCCCACTGGGGACCTGGCCTGCAACCCAGGCATGTGCCCTGACTGGGAATCGAACCTGCGACCCTTTGATTCACATCCCGCACTCAATCCACTGAGCTACACCAGCCAGGTCTAATTTTTTAATTTATAAAAGTTTGCATCATAGGTCTTTTTTCAGCAAGCACTGTGTTTTTAAGGTTTGTTTGTGGCACTGTTGTGCACTATTCGACTGCCTCTGACTGCCACGTGATCATCTGTTACAGTCACTCACCATCTCACTTGTCCGCCCTCCCGACGGTGAACACTCGGGTTGCTTCAAATCTCTCAACATCACTTAGGTCTTATAGTGAGCCCACAGGATGAATGTCATCGTTCCAATTTTATAGACAAGAAAACTGAGGTTCAGAGAAGTTTAAAAATTTGCCCCAAGTGCATTAGCTAATGCACTCTACTGCCTTGGGCTGAAGGCCTCTAGAAAGAAGCAAAGGGCGCCAGAGAAAGTCCACTTGTAAGTATAAAAGGTAAAGTGTCTCTCTGGTATGATTTCAGAGGTTCCAGGTAAGGTCTCCGGCACGAAAATGTCTCCTCTATTCAGCTCCCATGATGCCCCAAAGTTAAAAGCAGAGATTCTTTTCTTTGATTTAATGATTCCTCTCTGATCAGAATCCAAACAGATAGTCAACCTCACTGGCTATTTACGCCTTGTGGTGAAGTGCACTTGCAGTCCCTTTCTGGCGGTAAAGGGTTGGATGAGCTGTGCAGCCATTGAGGTGTGAGAGGGCAGGTATCAGTAGGGACTGTATGAATCTACGGAAATAGTGGCTCCGACAGGTGGCGGTTCTGAACAGTTTTCCAAGTAGTTCTCAAAGCATGGTCTCCAGCCACGGCAGCAGCATCGCCTGGGAACTTGTTTCAGGCCCCCACCCGGACATCCTGAAGCAGACACTCTGGAGAGGGAGCCCAGACACCTGTGCTTGATGAACCCTCCAGGTGATTCCAATGCCCTCTGGAGTCTGGGAAGCACGAGGTTCTCCTCTCTTAACAGGGAGTCCTGAGTTAAGCAACCAGGGCTGGTAGTGCGCTTTAGCGATGTGACTGAGGACTCCTTCTCTCCCCAACTCTGACATATTCGGCGTATGGCTTTCATCTTCATGGAATGCCTCCCGTTCACCCCAGGTAGGAAAGAAGGGCGCTGTGGAGTGGGTGGGGTCTGTAGAGGGGAGAAAGCAAAAGTCAGACATCCTCTGCTTATTTCTCCTTGACAGTCAGTCGCACACAGCTGAGCTCAGGTGCTGCAGGGTCTGTAAGTGAGTACTGCTCACACGGCCCTTGTCCCCAGGCCCCCACGCTGGGATTGCATTAGTAAGAAGAATGTGTGGATTGATGTTGTGGGTGGGCAGATCAGCAGGCTCTACTAATTGCACTTAAAAGCAGAGACAGGAGAAGCCAAAATAGAGCGGTAAGTGGTCATGAATGGACTTAACCTGCTTCATGGAGGCTGGCCTTACTATGGGGAGAGAAGAGATCACCACTCTTCACAATTCCGGTCACTCAGAGAGATTGCTGTTTCACCTGCGGGAACAGCAGTTGTTTGGATTTGTGGCCAGCAGTTCCCTTTGGTCCTCGGGGATCAAGAGAAGGTCCATAATTCACAGTAACTAAATCCGAAACACTAGCCTCCGCGCTGAGAACGGACTCCCTCCTGCAAAAACCACAGAAGCGATTAGCAGTGGGACAGAAACAGATTAAGAAGGGCTCCTTAGGATGAGTTTGTTTACATGAACTCCCCACAACCCAGGAGAAGGGATCATCGTTTATTTTTGCCTCTTGGCCTTGAGCCTGTTTCTTTTTTTTTTTTCCCTGAGTATCTCTGCCTGTTGACTTAACTCTCCAGCTCAGGGAGTTTTTCACTTTCTACATGTCCTAGGGAATAGGCTCCAGCTTGGAAAGAAAATAAATCTCTTTATCTTAGTCCTCCAAAGGCCACCTTTTGAAAAGAAAAGCCAGACCTGCCCTGTCCCAAGCATTGGGGGGGTGATAAAGTGCAAGAGGGACCCTTTACTCAGTAGCCCTTGAGCAAGCTCGCTGCCTCCAGCCTTCTGCTGGGGAGGGGTGGGGCCGCCACAGCTCACAGAGACCTTTCTTGTTTCCCAGCTCCAAGGAGTGGGTTGCGCCCATCAACACTACAGGTGGGTCCTACGAAATTGCCAAACAAGCAGCTGCACAGCCCAGGGACTTTGAGCTGTTTGCAGCTCTCCTCTCTTTGTACCCCTGCCAACTCACACACACCTGGGATTTTACCAGCTGCCCGCCCACTGCAGCCCCCTTTCCGCCACGTGACCTAATCCTCGCTCCACCTGCTCCGCTCAGGCAGCAGCCCCATCCCCACCTTGCCGAAATCAGGCCCGGGGAGGTTTGAACAAGAGCGACGTTGTTCATGCCTAACACAGCCAACTCCCACTAATTTCATGGCAAATTCTGAGGGATTAGGATTTACTGCAAAGACAGGCTGGAGCTGACAATCAGCCTGATCACTTGGGGATCAAATTGAATTGTACAGGAGACCTTGGCTCTGAAATGGAACCAATTTCTCTCTTTGGCATGGTGTGTGTTTTGGACTGAGAATATAAACATCGATGTCCCCACCTTCCTTCTTTGCATACAGATGTCGGTTTGTAATTTTACAACGCAGCAAGGGCTGAGGCAAGTACTGCAGTCTGGGTGTTTTAAGTGATGCAGGGCTTCCATTTCATTCAGCAAAGAGTTATTTTGTCCTTTTGTAAGAAGTCTCTCAGGTGCTGGGGCAGTAACTCTGAATAACCTCAGATCTGTGTCTTCAGGAAGGTCAAAATCCAGTGAAGGACCTGGAAAGGCTCCTGGAAATTCGTAGAAATTTGATCATCTAGCACCAGGAGTATAAAAATCCACAGAAAATACTAATTCTGACTGGGGATTAACAGTGACTTCACAGAGGAAGCTGCATTTGAGCCTAGTTTTGGAAGATTGAGTGGTAGCTCGTACTTTCTGTCTGTGGCCAGACACGGTGAAACGACCTGCAGTCAGGATCTTTTCTTTAATTGCGCCTGACATCGGTCACACCATTACTGCTCCTAACATTCTCTGCATGACTGCAGTCCAAGGCAACAGGCGGTAATCACCTTTGAAAACTGCCAACAAACATGAATAAGTCTTCTGGTGCCAACTTTTCTCAAGGAAGTAATAAAGGTACTCTGTGGCCAATGGCAGTAAGCATGAAAGTCTCTTTCTGCCCCCTCACTGCCTTGTGACTTTGGACATAATATATCAATTCATTGCCTTTACAAACGTGGTTTCTTTACCATGGTGTTAATCAATCAACAAATGAGTTGTAAGCACTTACTATGTGCTTGGTACTTATTCATTGCCACTTCTTAGTCACAGAAGTGCAGAAAAGATGAAAAATAGGGAATAGGAGGTATGATAATGGCAACATGTAAGAAAAGAAACAGCCTCGTGATCTTAAAACAGAGTGTCATTTTCAGAAATCACGGGAGCGGCCAAAAAATTTGTCCGTAGTTTTCCAAGTTTAGAATTCTAATACATTTTCTAGTAACTTTCAACAGCGCCCCCCACCCTCCGCCGCCCCAAGGCATACACACCCTGCCGCCTCTGTTCCTCTCTCGATCAGGGATCACCGACTATATAGACTAGCAGGCCTCTGTGCTCTGCACCAATATATCTGGGTCTCTTTTTGGAAACACAGAGGATTATATTTCTTTATCTCCTTGAGTTTAGGCGTGGCCATATGTCTTGCTTTTGCTAATGAAAAATGAGTAGAAATGGCATTTCTTATCTGAGTTGAAGCATCTCTTCACCGGTGCCCGGTTTCACACCATCTTCTGCCTCAGCTTCACAGAAGCACGTGCCCATAAGGAGGTGTCTTGCTGAACCATCCGAAGGAGGTCAGCTTCCTTAAAGAGTCACATCAACCTGCAGTGGCCTATACTTCAGTGAAAAACAGAAAACAACAACCGTTTTAACTTCTTTGAAAGCCACTGAGATTTGGGGGTTGCATGTTACTGCAGGATAACCTAGGCATCCCAACTAATGCAAAAACTGATTAACCATCACTAACTGTTAACATGTAAGAGATCGGAGTAGATCAGGTCACACACACCCTAGGTAAGATTGACAAAGAGGAGTCATCTCCAGGTATTTCTGTGCATATTTCTAAGGCCCTTTACATATAGGCCTGCAGCCACCACTTAAAGTCTCTCATTTCAATTCCCACAACAGCACTATGTGATAGCCGACTCACACTCCACAGATGAGAATTACAGAGCTCAAGCAACTTGCCCAGGGTCACATAAAATTGGCCAGTGTGATGCCAAAGCCCAGGTTCTTTCTTTTCTCCTCCCTGCCTCGCAGGATGCTCATCTAGATTGGTCCCTCCTGGTTGCATTTCATACATATTCACTAAAGCTAAAGCCCACATGGACCGGGTAATTAGCTTCTCTTTGTTTCAGTGATCTCTACCCTCATTCCCACCTGAATTCTGAATCGAGTATCTAATGACATCAGTGTCAAAGGAACCAAATAGAAAAATGTGGACTGAATGGAGCAAATCTATCCCAGCTTTAGGAGAATCAAACCAGCAGATAATTGGCCAACAGAGTCATCAGTATGTGCAAAAACCAAGCAAGACTTTAATACATAGAATAAACAAACAAAACCCCAGAATTTCTAAAACTCTAAAAGGGTAGTCCACTCTTCTCTTTTCCTAGGAAAGGTGGTTGTAACCTAACCAAGATAAGTGTTTATCAGTCCTCTAACTTCATGATCTCCAATAAAATTTCTATCATTTATTTAATGTCACAATTTGTTTTGCTTGTACTCCTAACTATGGTTAAACTCCCCAAATATGCATGTGGCTTTGGAGTCCAGCTTCAGGTTATACACAGGACAGCGCAGCTGCATGAGGGTAGGGACCATGACAGTCTTGTCCACTGAGGCCCCTCTGTGCCTACCACAAGGCTGGAAGGCAGTAAGCTGTTAGAGGCATTTGTTACACAGGTAAAAGTTGAAGAACTGTTGACTGCTGACAGAGATCACAAAACAAAAACAGAAATAAGTATGGTTTTACAAAGCCGAAAGAAAAGACTTGCTGCCCTGGCTGGGTAGCTCAGTTGGTTAGAGCATCTTCCTGATGTGCCAGGGCTGCAGCAGGTCTGACCCCCCAGTCAGAGCACATGCAAGAAGCAACCAATGAATGCATACATAAGCGGAACAGCAAATGCATTCTCTCTCTCTTACCCGCCTCCCACCACTTCCTTGAAAAAGTCAATAAATTTAAAGAAGGAACAAAAGACTTGCTTTAGCCAAGTGCCTGAAGGATTGCCACCTAAGATCTGGTTGTACAGCCGTAACCAGGTTGCGTAGGTTTGTTTGTCTGAAGTCTAAATTCAAACGTGGAAAATGATTCCTCCCTGTACATTTAAGTGGAACCTTAGGTTTTTCTGTTTTGTGCATCTTAAGTACTAATAAGAATTCTAATACTATTTCTAATATATTCCTTTGGTGAAGGAAGAAATTTAAATTGGGAGCTTTTGGAAAATTTTGATTGGGGATGTACTAGCATCTGGACTTGGCTTTTGCAAATGGAAGCAAAAGCTCAGTTGAATGAGCAGTGGACATGCACTGCAAAGCGAGATGCCAATGTGGCAAGAGGCTGCTTGAGGAAGCACACCTTTTTTGAAGGAAACCGCCTGGCTCAACAACATCCCCACCCCCACCCCCTGCCCCCACCCTGGGCAGCTGGTCTGCTAGAAGTATCCATGGCCTTAAAAAATGAACACCTCAGCCCTGGCTGGTGTAGCTCAGTGGATTGAGCGCGGGCTGGGAACCAGACGGTCCCAGTTCGATTCCCAGTCAGGGCACATGCCTGGGTTGCCGGCCGGGTCCCCTATGAGGGCCATGTGAGAGGCAACCATACATTGCTGTTTCTCTCCCTCTCTGTCTCCCTCCCTTCTCCTCTCTCTAAAAATAAATAAATAAAATCTTAAAAAAAAAAATGAACACCTCTTTATTTAGTAGTCTCATCTCAATGTGTGCAGCATCATTTCTTAGTGAAGGTAAAAGATAAAAGTCACCGGAGAGATTTAATCAAGTATACTATATATGAGCCTATGCGGTAGAGATTATATATCATACACATATACACATACGTCATGAGAGTTCAGGTCTAGAAATTTGACTGCTTTCTTTTGTTTTATTAAGTCAGCTCCAAACCCATAGCTCAATTTCCTTCCCTTTCTGCAGCTAGTTGTTAGCATGTGTGTAGGTTTGGGTTTTTTTTAATGATTTTATTTATTTTATTTTTAGAGAGGAGAAAGGAGGGAGAAAGGGAGGAAAACATCAATGTGTGGTTACCTCTCATGTGCCCCTTTCTGGAGACCTGGCCCACAACCAGGCATGTGCCCTGACAGGGAATCGAACTAGTGACCCTTTGGTTCGCAGGCCTGTGCTCAATCCACTGAGCTACAGCAGCCAGGGTAGCATGTGTGCAGTTTTAAGGAACATTTTAAATAAATGCTTTGTCCACTAGAGCAAGGGTGTCAAACTAATTTTCACCGAAGGCCACATCAGCCTCAAGGTTGCCTTCAAAGGGCCGAATGTAACTTTAGGGCTGTATAAATGTAACTACTCCTTAACTAGGGGTGAGGAGCTCAGTGCTGCCGCCAGGTAGAAATAAGGCGCCAGGCTGGCTAAAACACGGTGGAGGGCCGGATCCGGCCCGCGGGCCTTGCGTTTGCCACCTGTGCCCTAGAGTGATAAAGAAGGGGATTGCAGTCAGGGGCATGCACGTCTAACCACCTAGTGAGTTCCTTGCAGGCAGAGTCCACATCAGACTCGTTTTTAAGAACCATTACAGCACTTGGTCTTGCATTACACAGTAAGGGCCTGTCAAGCGAGCTAAGTATGTACTTGTATCACATAAAAAGGCTAAGTTTATATTTGTGCAAACTCTACAACAAATACGTTGCTGTCCTCTTTTCTCTTTATTAAAGACTATTTTAGAGCAGTTTTAGGTTCACAGCAAATTGGAGAGCAAAGGACAGAGTATTTCACACACCAGTGCGCCCATGCAAGAATAGCCTCCCCCATTATCAGCATCGGCCACCAGAGTACATGTGTTCCAACCGATGAACCCACACCGACACATCATAGTCACCCACAGCCCATAGTTCACCTCAGGGGTCACTGCTGGTGTACGTTATGGGTGTGGGCTGTCAGCTTTTTGATCATGGAAACTTGTTGATTTTGCTTTTAAAATGTATTGGGTTTGGTTTTAGATTATGAAAAATGCTTAGTTTTTACATTTTTTAAATTTCAAAATAATCACAGATTTACAGAAAAATTACAGCTACAGTACAAATAACTTTCTGGAACCATTTGAGGGTAAGTGCCGCCCCAATGCCCCGTCACCCTGAAACCTTTAGTGTGGATTCCCTACGTGACCCCAGTTCCACCATCGAAGTCGGGAAATTAACGTGACTGTGCTGCTGCCCTCTAACCCTCAGCGCCTATTCAGGGTTCTCCTATTTTCTCCTCAAAGCTTCCTCTCAACTTTGCAGCCAAAGGAGCCAGTCTATAATCACACCTTGCATTTCATTATCACCCATCTTCCCTTTTCCTCTGTTGGAAAGAGCTCTTCAATCTTTCTTTGATTTTCATAAGCCTGATACACTTAGAAGTGTACAGAGCAGATCCTTTGCAGAATATCCCTCCATTTGGATTTATTGCTATGCTCTCCTGATTTGATTCAGATTCTAAATCTTTGGCAAGAATAACACAGAAGTGGTACTCCGTTCTCTCTGCGTCCTGATGCGTGGCATACCATTTCTGTCTGTCCCTCACAGGCAATGTTCAGTTCGGTTGCTTAAGGTCATGTTCACCAGGCTTCTCCATGGCAAAGTTATTATTCTCTCCCTTTCTAATAAGTATATACTGTGTGAGGTGCTATTTTGTCACTATGTCAATATCTCATTCCTCATCCAAATTTTCCTTTATTAAAATGTAAGTTTTCATAGGTTCCTATTTTATTTGCTCTGTTAAATCTATTTGTATAATTATTTCTCTTAACGCTGAAACTGTCCTGCATTTGGCAGTAGGAGCTCATTCGAACATCATTCTGTGCTTTCTTACATGACTCCACCATTCCTTGGGCACTTCCTTGGTTTCTGGCACAAAAATGTGTTTCAGGCTCATCTTGTACTTCTCCTGCCCAACCCTGGAATTAGCCATTTCTCTTAGAAACTCTGGCTCCGTTGAGAGGAGAAGCCAGTATCCTTCCCTAAATGTGTTCATTCTGCCACACGGCTGCTCCCAGGCACTCTAGGGAACAGAGCTAGTGAATAGAGGTGCAGATGTACATGTTCACATATACATTTATATTTTTATTTGTATTGCATATCTATATTTATTTCTATATCTATCTATATATTGCAAATCATGAGTTCACACTAATTCCTCCACTTCCAATCCAACCCCACAGGTTCATTCTAGTTTGCTCCTATTATGTACTTGTAATTTGTACCTCCCTTTTCCAGTAGTGAAAAACATGTAAACGGCAAACTGAATTGTGTCCCCCACCCTGAAACTCATATTGTTGAAGCCCTGTCCCCCAATGGGACGGTATTTGGAGATGGGCCCTTGGGAGGTCATTAGATTGCGGTGAAGTCAGGAGGGCGGGGCCCCATGGTGGAGTTAGTGCCCCGTGGAGCCCAGGGTTTCCCGCCAGGTGAAGACACAGCAGCCAGCTGGGTGAGGGCCAGGAAGAGACCCCACCAGAACTGGGGCATGCTGACATGCTGATCTCAGGCTTCCAGCCTCCAGACCATGAAAATACAACATCCTGTTGTTTCAGCTACTTAGTCTAAGGTATTTAGTTATGGCAGCCCAAGCCAACTAATACACACGGTTTCCGTTACTCTTCATGTACTTATTTAACTGATCAATCTCCCTCATTTAGGTTCCAGCCCTCCACACTGGGTTGCCCTTCCATCGGGACACCCTTCTCACCTTACTTGGGCCCTGATTTTCCATTCTGGGCCACCATGTCTCATTCCTCCCCCTACTGTGAAATGCTACTTTACTCTGCTTCACCTACCGGCTTTAGGTGGGACAGAATTATTCAGGAAGAAAAGGAAATACATGTTTAGTTCCCTAAAATATCACTTGAGCATTTGGAGAGGTGAGTTTTATCAAACACAAGTCTGAAAAGTCCATTATAATCACATATTTGAAGCTGGAAGGAACATTAAAGGTAATCTAATTCAACCATCTTATTTTTTTTAGTAACTATTCAATTTCTAGGAGTAATTTTCCTACTTAGACTGAAGAGAAATTGAGTCTTGTAAAAAAAAAAACTCTTGCATTAATGGAGCTATGATTATAAAGAAGCTTCTGGAATCAAAACCACTGCTTTATAGAACCTTCTTTTTATTTATAGAAGCTCCATGGTTACCTGAAATGATGGAAGAACTAATGCTACACAGCACTTTTAAGTATCTAATGGCTATTCATGTCATTTCTTCATGTCATTCAGTGTATTTCTCCTGCCCCTCCTTTGATTTCCAGCACAGGGTCTTGGAGAAGCAAACAAACTGCATTATGGCTCAAAACTTAGTTTTGTGAAGAAGCTAAAACAGGAAGGGGCACTAGTGTTATTCTTCAAACTTACACTGGACTGAGAGAAACTGAATTAATTTGATTATTGCCCCCCCCCCCCCACACAACAAAACAAGACGTGTGATGGAACAAGTGTAAAGGCATCTATAGGAGACCATGGAACAGGCAACCGCAACGAGGCCGCCCGGGAGGGTCTCGGCTGCACAGCGACCACACAGCAGTGTCTTACTGGGGAACTGTGAAGGAGGAGGCTGTAGGAGAGACTACAGACAAGGGTGTGCCTTTAAAGATGAAGCCGATTTAGGGATGGGGTGGCAGAGACAGAGGTAAACCCAGGATACAGAGAAAAGCAACAAAGGAGCCAACGTCTTCATGAGCCTGATTTGATTGGGGAATGGAGGAACTCGTCAAAGTGCAGTCAGGGAACAGAGACCCCTGGGGAAATTGAATGCAGTTCTGACTCTCCAGCTCCACGAAGTCTTTTGGGTGATGCATTTCAGATAGCGTTGAGATCAATCGCAAACATAATAGAAAACCCAATGACAGTGGCTTAAAGGCATAGGGATGGATTTTTGTTATTAGAGGTTTCAAGGTTAGAGGCTATTGGCAGTGGCTCAAGAGCTCAAAAATTTAGGATTGGTATCTCTGGGACTCTCTTGTCCTTTTCCTTTGTGGTTCCCAGATGGCCGTTAGAGCTCCAGGCACCACCTCTGCTTTAAAGACAGGAAGAAAGGAAAAGTGTGTCTCCAGACATATTTGTCATGCTTTATCAGAGGAGACAATAGCTTATCCAGATCCCTGCTCCATCACCACCCCCAGCAGATCCGCTGAGCATTAGCCTGAATTTTCACATCATCCTTTCTATCTACAAAGGAAGCTGGAAAGTGAATAGTTAACTTTCCCAGCTTCTGTGGCAGAGACAGGAAGGGAAAAGTGATTAGGAATGGGTGTAAATCAATCTATTTGTCTGCCACGAGAAGACTGATTGATTGTTTTCCATTTATCATTTGTAATACAGAGGAAGTATCAGTTGGAGATAGAAAACAATTTTTTAACCCTCGCCCGAGGATATTTTTATTGATTTGAGAGAGAGAGGAAGCGAGAGAGAGACATCGATGTGAGACAGAACGTTTACCGGTTGCCTCCCTCCGGTGCCCCGACTGGTTGTCAAGCCCACAACGTGGGCGTGTGCCCTGACCTGGGACTGAACCCACAACATTTTGGTGCATGGGGCAACACTCCAACCAACTGAGCAACCCAACCAGGGCTACAAAAAATTGTCCAGTCAGGCTGCTGAGACAGACAGGGATGCCTCTATCCTTGGAGATCTTCAAGCTGAGAAATATTCAATATTATGTGTCTTAGAAGATTTAGACATTCAGCTGCCTGAAGCCTTGATCAGGTGATTTTGTTAAGTCTATTGTTATTTTATTCACTATTTCAAAGCTATACATTCCCTACCTCTTAAAGCACCATGAAATACAGCACAAGAGGGTTACCCCTTCTCCCTCAGTCTTTCTCCCCTTCCACCTACTTCACTGGAGAAATTCCAATGGCACTTTGCTTTGAGAGGTTCTAAGGGTAATACTGTTCTTATGACTCAAGACTAGTTTCAGGTATGTCAAGAAAAAAACAACTGGGTAAATGAGGTATAAGTAAAAGATCAGGAAATCAGGATTTGTTTAGTTTACCCAAATGCATTTGGATAAAGCTAAAAACTGATCTAAGACCCTATTAGGTGGACGTGAAGTAATTACTCGAATACGATGTGGGCATTTTACAGCAGAGTCACAGAACTTTCCTAGACATAATATTATACAAGATCATGTGTTGTGCTTACTTCTTAAGTAAACACATTTGTAAATTACTTGGCAAACGTGCAGAGAACCCAGGGTTTATTTCTGCTTCATATTACACTGCAGTCTTGGCTGCTCCAGGTTCCGTAATGGCAACAACTAACCTTTTCCAGACAATCGTTCATGCCCTGGGGCAGGGAAGACAATGTAGCATTGTGAACTTACACAAGATTTGCAAATGTGATGCAATTTTGATGGACCAGGGGTCTGAACTTCACGAACCCACCAGAGATGCTGGCTAGCCCACACTGGTCAGCCAGAAAGCATGAGGAAGATCGGGGCAAAGTCCCTTTTCCTAACCACTGCTAGACGATCTAAAAGATACTTTCTCCCCCTCTGGTCTTTTGAATGACCAGAATGAGAATTGGGATTGGTTTCACAATAACGAAACAAATCATCTCTTTCACACACACTTATTTTTATTACATTACTAGGTTAGTTCAGGGAAACTTACTTGCTTCTAGTGCTTCGGTCCAGTTTTGATAGCCAAAACTTCCTGTTTTCACCGTGCACTAGTCTCTACGCGAGGTGTTCCGAAAGTTTTCTCAAATTCATGTCATCCATTCAACAGGTTTTTATTGAGCACCTGCTTAGGAGTTGGTATTCGAAGTCTTGGAGGTTTAAGCTATTGTGAACCCTCACATTACAAAGTAGCTGTTATTATCTACATTGTAAAAATTGAGAAACTAAGGCCCAGGGAAATAAACTTCTCAAGGTCACACAGACGTCCCTGGCAAAGCTGGGTTGAACGCCAGGTCTTTTTCACTCCATATTCCACACTTTTTACCCAGTGCCTTGCTGCCTTCCTGCTAAGTACTGGCTTTATTGTAAAGCCCCATCATGGTAAATGCATGAAATCTTTTCTGAGACTACAATTCTTGATCCTTTACAATTACTTTGGCAAAACAGTTAATGCTAATAGTGTGAGAATTCAAATCGTACTCTGCCTTTGTTAACTTGGTATACAAGTTCACTCATTTCTTTCCTCCCCAAACCTTTCATCTTCAAAATCTGTTTTCAGAAAACTTTAAGTTGTAGGAGTGCTAAGCCATACTGCTACTAGTTGTCCCGCAGGCTAGCCCGAGACCAGAGTTCGATGGGCCCTGGAGGCATTTCCGCAGAGCAGTGAGGAAAGGACCCTGCGTCTGCAGGCAGGAGCAGAGTTCCTGATCTGCTTGCTCATCATCTGCATAACTTTAAATTGGGTTAAATTCTTTTTTTTTTAATTTTATTTTATTTTTGTTCAATTACAGTTATTTGCATCCTCTCCCCGCCCCTCCTCCTTTCCCCTCCAGCCCCACCTCCTCCCCAGCCTCCCTCCTCCCCCTTAGTTCTGTCCATGTGTCCTCTACAGTGATTCCTGAAAACCCTTCTCCCCATTGTCCCCTCCCCTCTTTCCCCTGTCTATTGTTAGACTGTTCTTAATTTCAATGTCTCTGGTTATGTTTTGCTTGCTTTCTGCTTTTGTTGGTTATGATCCGGTTAAAGGTGAGATCATATGGTATTTGTCCCTCACTACCTGGCTTACTTCACTTAGCATAATGCTCTCCAGTTCCATCCATGCTGTCAGACACTTCTCAAAAAAAAGACATACAGAGGGCCCAGAATCATATGAAAAGATGCTCAACATCATTAGCCATCAGAGAGATGCAAATTAAAACCACAATGAGATACCACCTCACACCGGTCAGAATGGCCATCATCAACAAAGCAACAGATAACTGTTGGAGGGGATGTGGAGAAAAGGGAACCCTACTGCACTGTTGGTGGGAATGCAGACTGGTGCAGCCACTGTGGAAAACAGTATGGAGCTTCCTCAGAAAAATGAAAATGGAACTGCCTTTCGACCCAACAATTCCACTACTGGGATTATACCCTAAGAATCCTTAAACTGGGTTAAATTCTGTATGCTCCAAGTTCAGGGGTGTGAGAAACAAATGAGACAACTTAATACAGGAGTGTTTTAAAATTGGAAAGTAATATGTAAAGCAAAGCAAAATAGTAAGGACTGAAAATTAAAGGCAGCATGAAAGAATACCTCAGCTCAACTGCACAAAACTTCTCATACACCATAATTCAATAAAAGACTCCAGGGAGGGATAATGAAATTAAGCGTTGGCTGTCACAGACCCTTTCGTACTGGTATCTGGGGCATGAGATTCTGAGGAGTGTTCATTCTTCTTGAGCATAAACACAACCGTGGTCAAGAGTGGATCCTTCTTGCCTCACCAGTTTTCTAAAACCCAAGCATGGCAACTTTGCAGAGAAAGTTATCTGGTAGAACATGGATCACAGCTTCTGAGTGGGAAGTTTACAGCGGATTGGAGGAAAGTGGGGGTGGCAGGCAGCCAATTGCCATTTGGTTGGCGGGCCCTGAACCACCTCCACATGCCACGGCAGGTTTTAAAGTGTCCAGAGGCCCGGAGAGGCCAGGAGGAAAGAAAGAGGACTGGAGAAATTGGTGTTGCCCTTTTAAAGCCCTAGCAAAACGGTGATAAGAACTCTCTGATCCACTTCTCCAATGCAGAGGCAGGGCACACCCCTGGCCCCTTCTCTCACCTCCCCAAAGCACTTCTCCAAATTCTGGCCTTTATTCCTTTCCCTCAGCTGCCTATTCCACGTTGCCCACCAGCTCCTTGGTCTCCAGGTTTTACGTTGCCATTTCTAACTTTCTTATAACTCCTACTTGGAGAGATCAGCCCTTGGTCAAAAGCACACAGTGTCTCCTAGACCTGCTCTAGAAAGACAGAGCCTGTCCCACCAGGAGGGGAGCAAGAGGAACTGGGCTTCTCTTCTCGCTGGCTAGACAACTCAGTCAAGGCCTTTCCTTCCCCGAGCCTCAGTTGCCATATATGTAAAAGTGGGAGCTATCCTTGCTTGTTTTTTTCCACACAAATCAAATGAGATGTTTGTGGAAAAGCTTAAAAACACTCTGCAAATATAAATAGTCCATTCTTCCCCCAATGATCCTATGACACATGCAGTCATTCAGCAAATGATTGTTGAATATCTGGGAAGGCCCCCCAGGGCTGGGCCCTGGAGGTACAACAATAAACCTGGCCTGTTCCCTGCATGCAGGCAGCTCACCTGGGGGTGGGGCACAGCATGTAAATGGGCAATTAAAATACACTCTGCTAAATCTCCTAAGTGAGTATCAGAAAGGTGCCAGCTCAGACTGAAGGTTTTGCAGGGAGAGGGATAACAGAGGAGCTAAGCCTGGAAGGACGGCAGGAGCATCCACTAGGAAAAGGAGAGGTAAAAGTCATTCCGGGGTATGAAAACTAGAAGAATGAGAGTGCGACAGTGTAGCCAGTATTTCAGTCAGCTGGAGCCTACGGTGAAGAGAGCAGGGGAGCTGGTGCGGGAGGCTCGGAGGGAGGCATGCCTTGGACGGCACACTGCCAGCACAGGGCGGTATCTGTCCAGTGCTCGCGGGTGCCAGCTGCTTTTCTAGTACATCCCCCATATTAACACTTTTATTCTCCCAAGAACCCAGGAATCAGTCCTGTTATTACCCATTGCTTATGGAAGAGGAGCTAAGTAACTTGCCCAAGGTCACACAACTAGAAACCCTGCCAAGGAGTTGCGTCTTGCCCTAAGACGATTGAGAAGACGTAAGAGATTTTCAGCAGGTTTTGAAGGGCCAGTTCAGCTTTGCTTCTATGTATTCTAGTGCCTGTCTCCAGGTTTTTAGAAAATTTTCTGACAGTCTGCAAAACTGATAAAGTATATGTCAATTTCCCCTGTGGAAATTTATGTTGTTTGCTTATATACTTAATGATTAACTATCTTTTGGGTTTATCAATATAGTCATCCAGTAATTGAAGTCTCTGGGATAGAGTAGATTATAAATGGAAATTTATACTTAATGATCACTTAGCTTGGCTAATTTTGCTTATTCTCTTTTTCCTTAATCTTTTGTGAGAGATCAATAGAAGAATCAGTGGACTTGAAAAATACAGAAACTTATAAATAAGACACAATATACACAAAATGCCTTAAACTATTTGGACTCCTTTTTTAGTAAGTTCATTTCTAAGGATTTATCCTAAGCAGATAGTCAAGTGTACTAACTCGCACATACAAAAATAGTGAAGTCCACCTGGTGCTTGGGCACCATATAATCTTTCTAAACAGATTAAGTCTGGTTAATTGCCATCAGCTAGGGTTGGTGGGAAGCTCAGTCATTTTTCTGAGTTCTAGTTTTCCTCTTCCATCCCTTGGGATTGTGGGGGATCCTTGGGCTTAAGCAGTACAAGAGTTTAGGAAGGGTGGTTCCTGGGAGTTTCACTCTAGACTGGATACATATTGTAAAGGATAGCACCCCTGCTGGCAATATCAAACCGTCTGGACCAAACTCAGCCACAGGAATGTGGAGTGGGCCCATTCCAAGTGCTGACTCCTCCAGGATGCCACCCCTAACTCCTGAGCATTTCTCCCCTCCTGAGAAACCCTCACCTCGTCCCTAGTGTGGGACTATCTCACCCTTCTGTTCTTCACTGGCCCTTCTCCCGCCTGATTCGAGAAGTTCAAAGCCTTTAACCCTTCCCAATTTAAAACTCCCAGCTGACTCACCTCCCGGAGCACACAAAAACAGGGCCTGTCGACTGCCCGTGGGACCAAGTCCAGCTGGCCAGGGCTCAGAGTCCCGTGAGGGTCCTTGGGAAAAGAAAGAAAGACCTGTTATTTTATAATGAACCTACAGCCTAGGAAACAGGCCAAGTTTATTCTCAATGTTTTCTGTCACGTTAACTTTGTAATGTCATTCAATTACACCTATAATAGTAAAAATCTGGAGAAACTTAAATATCCCTCTAATGGGGTTATATATTGAAATAATATACAGCAATTAAAGGGCTCTGTTTTTAAAAACTGTTTCAGTGATTTGGAAACACACTCTTGATATACTCATTTTTAAAAAGTAGGTTGCAAAGCAGAATATGCAATTTAAGTCCACTCTTTAGAATTTATTTACACACACACGCACGACTGTAGAATGGAAAATCAGCGCTTGTCACAAGAATAGTGGGATGATAATTGAGGTTTATTTTCCTTTTTATGCTTCTCTGCATTTTCCCAATTTTCCCCCACACATTTGCATTACTTTTGTGACGATACTCAGCGCATAGTGCCATGATGGTGTGTGTGTGTGTGCACGTGGTGTTAGCCCTTTTCCTGCAGTGAACTCACTCAGGGGAAGTATGATCTACCTCGACAGATTTGTTGTCTGGGAATAAGAAGTTAACTTGAAAAGGGAATAACAATGTGGAAAGCAGCATATAAAATACAGAAGGGACAGGACAAAACTTAAACATTTATCAGGGCCATTATACTGGAGTAATTTTTAAAGTTCTTTTTGTTTCTTCTTTAGAGACATAATAAAAGACAAAAATATATTTTTTATTTTGGCCAACATCAGCTCTTAGGCAACATGCAACTTTCAGAAATAGGCTGGATATTTTAGTGTTGTGTTGGATGGTGAACCTTTTATTAGTTCACTGTGTGATTGAGAACAACTCAACAGTCTCTCTGGAGGTTAATTTCTTCTCCAGCACCTACTACACACCAGGCAGGCTCCTAAGTATTTTGCAAACATTAACTAAATAAATCCTCATTCCTACCCTATGAGGAGGGATAAGCCTGCCCTTCTCAAGTATGAGAGAAATGAGAGACAAAGGGGATTAAAAACTCATCAGAGGCCACGCAGAGAGTGAGCAACAAAATTGGGATTTGAACCGCAGACTTTTTATGCCAGACTGAGCGACACTGACTTGCCCATCGTTCCTCCTGTGGGAAACGCTGGCACGGCCCCAGGCACATTCCTTCTCCATACTTTCCGAGTCTCTTTTTGTCCCTTCAATGTTCTCTTGGTCACCCAATTGAGAAAATTGTCATATTTATTGCAGAATTTATTTTATGAAACAATGACTCTCCTTTCACTGGGTATCAATTTTTTAAGTTCTCTGCTTTACGCTTCACCGATTCAGTACTGATTGTTGAATTCAGTGCCGTGAAAGAGATTGTGTCTTCAGGTAGCTCAGTAAAATGGCGCCTGTGGGTCCGTAACCTTCTGTGTGCCGATCCTAACCATCACCTACCTAATTCACCCAGCTGCTGGCTTTCTGGCTAGGTTGAGTACAAAAAGCAGTTTACCTATTTGATGTGCAGAGAGAGAGAGAGAGAGAGAAGAGCAAGAGAGCTAATTTCACTTTTTACATATAGATTGTTTTATATGAAAGTACAAAATACAAATCTTAAATTTTTAGAATTTACTGATTTTAAGAAAAATCTTAGATTAAATATCTCAACTAGAGAATGGGCTTACTAGATTTTAGTGACGAAAGAGCCTTATTCCCTTTCTACTGATGGAAAAGACTTACTTGCCCACCAATAGAACAATGACCAAGAAATCAGGTTTTCAGAAACTAGCTCAGTTGCAGGCCCCACCCAGCCTTTGCAGGGCCTGGACAAGAGTATAAATGTAGGACTCCATACATATCACATTTCTAAATATTTAAAAAGTACAAATCAAGCCAACATGATGTTGAATACAATAAATTCTACTCTCTTATCTTGAAAAATACACCTTCCTAAGAGCGGAATTAAACTCAGGATTCTCCCCTGGCAGAATGCAGCAGTAGCATGGACAGGTGCCTCTGGCCTGACCCCCTCGTCTGCTCACTCCCAGCTCTTTCTTGCATTAGGAACAGCTTCTCCCAAGTAGGTCGGTACTCCCGCCCACCTGACACTGTTCCCAACAGCCGCCTCCGGCCACTGCTCAGGCCTGGGAGTGTGTACACTGGCAGCACCATTCACGCTCAGCCACGCAGGTCCTGGAGGGGCTGGGGTGTGAGCATGGGAACACAGGCTCCTGAGTCTGGGCACTGGGAGCAGAGTGAGGCACGGGCTCTAGATGGATGTATCCCCTCAACCATTGACTTCATGTCCCACAGGGAGGGCGGTGACAAGGAAAGACAGTGGAGGGGCAGAGCAGGGCCCTCTGAAACACAGCTCTCAAAAGCGGGCCCCAGGGCAGAGGCCCTTCTCGCTGAAAACTTTATTTCTCTGGGAGATCCTCGGTTACCTGCTGTGTTTTCTGGGATAGAAAGGGTTAGGAGACAATGTTATAGAAATTAATCCTCTATGAAGCTACTCTTTGGCTTTCCTAAAGGGAATAACCCTCTTTCTTCCCTTTTGTAAAAATCAAATTAAACTTATGCTTGTACCTATTCCACAGTGGATTTTGGACTATAGAATTCTGAGAGAATGAGGGTAGTCTCATGGGGACACTGGAGGGAAACCTGGAGCACCCACAGAGAAGAGCTTGACTGTTCACTGATTCTTCTAGTCATTTCTGCTCCATCCCGAGCTAAAAACCGGGGGTGTCTTTAGACCTTAGGAAATGGAGGAATTTTAATGGGAGGTTCATCAAGATAAGCAAATTTGGACATAGGAAGAGCGGGAGGTCTGCTAGGGTCTATTAGATGGCCCCACCTGATGGAGGATCAGTTGAGTTCTCTGATGATGGCACCTCCTGTTGACATGATAATATGATGATACTAATATATGAGGGGGGACCCAAAATACCTGGAATTTATGCATAAAAATTGTGCATTTATTCTTACATGTTTAAACTTAAGTCACCTTCAAAGTACTCTCTATTTGATGCAATACACCTATCGAGATGGTTTCTCCACTGCTCAGTTTTTGACTTTGTTGATTTTAATGCCTTTTAGTGCTTCTGCTGTTGTTTGACTTCTTCCACATCAGCAAAATGCTTGCCTTTGAATTTCATCTGAGGAACAAAAAAAGTCGCTTGGGGTGAGATCAGGTGAATAGGGAGGGTGGGGCACAGGGGCCATGCCATTTTTGGCAAAAACTGAACACTCAGTGTGGTGTGGGCAGGTGCGCTCGTAAGTCACCCATCATGAAATGGGCAAATGTGTTTAGTCTTCAGAAAAATAATTCACTGAAGCCAAGCACAGCTTCTCACAACAACGCCAGCTGGTGCACTGATACAGGCGGGTTCCTAGAATATTTCCTAGTGGAGGAAGCCTGGACTACAAGGGGCCCATCCTCCAGAAGATAACTCCAGTTTTATTTGGGTCCCCCCTCATATAATGAGTACCAAGTAGGTGCCAGGCACTGTGCTAAATTCATTGCATATATCAGTGTCTCATAAGTCTATATATAACATAACATACAACTTATTTATATACAATTGATTTATATGCAATTGTATGTATACAATATACATGGTATATTGTAAATATACTATATATATTATATAGCACACATTTTATTTATATATAATTTATATACATATTATATAATGTATATAAATGTAATTCAATACAGCAGTCCTTGAAGAAGTGAAGCTTTAAAATGGCTCACTAACTTGGCCTGGAATAATGCACTAGTTAAGTGGCCAGTCTTCCTACAGAACCTACATTCTTAACCAGTCGGTAATAACCAATTAATGCCTTATAAAAACAGGCAAATTGGTGGAATTCCAGCAAACAATAGACCTAGCGGTAACCGTGTAATGATATCTTCATCTAATACCTAACGAAAGCTTTCGGCATGCTGAACTGAATGAAGAGAGACGGCCTGAGGGAGGAGCCACCTAGAAAGTGATTGCCATGAGGGCTTGGACCAAAGCCGGGGGAAAGAGCTTTGAGAATTTCCCCACCAGACCAGGGCCAGGGGTATAACCTAGAAGGCAGGCCTCCTGCTGCTACTGGGTGGAAGTGCAATCGACCAGCTGGTGATGCTGCAATCCACAAAGCTTAGCAGATTGTGGAAGCATGGGGAATGTCCTTATTCCTAAGAGCTACGCCAATAAAAATCTCGAGAAGTCTGGTCTAGGGCTCAGTTAAGAGAGGAATGGATAGCCCTGGCTGGTGTGGCTCAGTGGATGGAGCGCGGGCTGTGAACCAAAGGGTTGCCAGTTCGATTCCCAGTCAGGGCATGTGCCTGGGTTGCAGGCCAGGTCCCCAGTGGGGGCCACATGAAAGGCAACCACACATTGATGTTTCTTTCTCTCTTTCTCTCCCTCCCTTCCCCTCTCTCTAAAATAATCTTTTTAAAAAAAGAGGAATGAATAAATTGCATCCACAAGACCGAATCCAAGACATGAATGTAGGAAGAGGTCTTGAGAGGACAATCTTTAGCTTATTTATATTTTTATTAAGACCAAAGAAAAAATCAATCCCTAGGCCCTTTAAGAGTTCTTGTTCTTCAAATCCCCATCTTTGCTTCCCATAACATTTTCCCTGAAATTGGAATGTTATAGAATGACTTGAAAAATGAAGAAACTTGTTCCCTTGTTCTGAGAAAGAAAAATTAGGAGTCTGGTGGAAATAGAAAAGAGAGGCTGGTTGGGCAAAGCAGGGGAGTAAAGGGAAGGGGAAGAGAAGAACCCAGGTAGAAAAATAGCTGGTGATTGTTCAAAGGCAAGTGGGTTCGTTTTCAGGGGCCTGCAGGGGAGAGAGCGTAAAGCCGGTTCTGAGCCTGGGAAGGGACCTTGGGGATGGACTGTGTATGCTCTGGCACCTCTTCCATCCCAGCAGCGACGGCGAGTTTCCAGTGTCTGCTGCGTGGTGGGTGAAGGCTTACCTGGGCAATGGGGATTGAGACTGGGAAGGGCCGACATCCCTCCACCATAAACATGGGACTTGTAACTTCTGAGTTAGAACGTAGAACACGAGAGTTTGCATCCAGCAACTCATCGTGGTAAAGAAGTAGTGGCAGCCTCATGAGGAATAACAGTATGTTGTTTTTCAAAATTCTGTCTTTCTCATACACAAATTTTACTTAAAGGAAAGCGCTGTAAACAAATACTGAATTCCACTTAAACACTTCAGCAAGAATCCTTAGGGGTAAAGTGCACTAACACCGACAATACTTAGAAACGCATGAAAATAAGAAGATGGATTGATGGAGGAGCGGGGTGGGGGTGGTCGGACATATTGAACTCGTATATGTGATCGAGCAAGGGCAGTAAAATGCTACGTATAGGGTCTAGGTGGTGGTTATATGGGTGTTCACAACTTTTCTGTATGTTTGCAAATTTTCATAACAAACTGTGGAAAAGATTCTCTCACTAGGAGAAGCTCTTTAAAAAGACAGTATGCAGACACAAGATTTCCCACCTTTTTCAATCATGACATGTAAAAAGACAAGCTCACTGAATAACGAGCACTTTCTTTTATCTTCACCTGTTGGGTTTTTTTGTCTCACCTTTTTCTCTTTGGCATTCCAGTATAAATATTGGTAAAATATTGGTACTTGATAAAGGCATGTTTCATTACTATATACTTAAAACTTAGGGGGAAATACACCATGCCATTGTCCTTGTAACATATGTTAATTAGAGAAATGTCGTATCAACTGTGAATTCCATTTGACTGTGTGCAATGCATCTGTTCACCATGGTATTTGTTAACTAGTTAACAAATATTAAGTACAGATTAATATACACTGTCTCTGAAAAGTTTTTTTCTCTCTAAGCTGGACCTTAATAATGAGTTGAAATCTAAAATAAACTAATGTCCAGAAATGGCTGCAATGATTAAGAAATAAAATTTACACATTCTATCTTAAAGCATGAGGCATTCTTGTGGATTCTCTGAGTGTAGTCCTGTGTGTTTAAATCTTAAATCACTCCATGTAGCTGCAGCTAATTCTCTGCAGTGATTGGGAGTTTGGAATAAAAAGGGAGGAGATCATTTTTACCTATGTCTTTCATACCCGCCACAACAAAAATAAGTAAATAACTCAAACAAAACCTTAATCAGCTATAGAATAGTGTTAGGCCATGATTGCCTGAGATTCTCCCAAATTAACCCATGATACTATATTTTCACAGTTGATTATTTTTCAAATTACCTGCACTTACAGTTATCCTTGTAGACTTTTGCACCTATGTTATGCTTAGCTAAAGCATTGTAAGATATGTCCACAAATAATGGAAATAATTGTCAATAATAAATTAAAAGTTACCTAATGAACTTATTTTAAAATATTATGTTTATTTACAATCAATTACTTAAATAGAGCTTGAAAAGACTAGTCAGGGAACTATTGGAGTTCAAGATTTTTAAGCTAGCAGCTCTATGTGATGAATTTTTTTATGGTAAAACCAGTGATGTCAGACCAGCAAGTACTAACACATGATGAGTGCTAGTTGCAGTACCGTTCTGAAGAAATAAAATAAACCCCTTGTTTTTCAAGCATACAAAGTACAGATGCATGAATCATAAAAACGACCAACTTCAAATCTGGTGTTTATCAAGTGACTCTGATTAGTTTGACTTTCAAAAAAGTAACAAATCTCTGATTTCCAATTATTCTGAGGTAATTTTAGGATACCTATATTACTTAACTATCGGACATGTAAACCAGTTTGCTAACTCAATGATGAATTACCCTGCTAGAACTTTGACTACTGAAGAGATTAAAAATGCCAGAAATTAAAGCTCCCTTGCAGCATATGCAGCCTATGCTATTTTTAATGAAAAACAAATCATTTGGGCACAAAAGCAGTGTGGGTTTGTGAAAAGCCCTTTGTCACTAACAGCCAAGCCTCCTTCTGGAGAGATAAGAATAATAGTTTCAGTATTAGAAATGTGAGCTATCTAAAGAAAACAATATGTAACATAATTGGTATTTAGCGCATTGCTTAGTATTTTTAAACAAACTATTTACTAAGTAAAACTGTTTTCCCCTTTCTTTTGGAAAAACATGAAAACCTTGAATGTATTTAGATAAAGAGAACAAAAACAATCGTTAAACCACTTTTTAAAGTACCACGTTTTCATTTGTATGTAGAAAAACAGAAGAGACAGTTGTCAGTTTTCCCGAGAGTAGTGAGAGTACAAGGACGTGGAGAGAAAAGTGCAGCACACAGAGCATCGACCCTCTGAAACAAGGCAGCGAAGAATATCATCAATTGCACAAATGAGCAGAAATACACTTACCTCCTCTGACAAAGGCATTTGTGCGGATGCAGGAAGGGGTAAAGTCGGAGAGCAGGTTAAGGAGCCCGTCAGAGCTCTGAGTTGCAAGCAAAAAACTCTGCATGAGACAGGTATGTTTCAGACCTACCTTCTCCCCAGGGATGGTCATCTCTCAGAAATCCTACCTTAGGTCATCAAACTTCAACCACTCAACTAGTGGGACCCACATACTGTCTTCATGCTACTGAGAGTAATTCCAGAAGTCACTGTGCCTCTTAAATATTTACAGTCTGTTCTCCAGACTGTAAGAGGCTTCCTGGACCCTGCCCCTTCAAAGGGCGCAGAATTACCCTGAGAGGAACTGTGCAGCCCATCAGAGGGAAAGTTCTCTTTAGGTGAGACTTCTGCTAGAGAGCAAGCAGACTCAACAAGCCCAGTTGTACCCAAGCTCCATTTAACCACCCAGTCGAACATACATGCTTTTAATAAAGGCTGCGGGAGATTTGTTACTGGATGTGACTCTCGAGCTGCTTTTCAATCTGCAAAGTTTTTAACACATCGCACAAGGGTTACAATTCCCCAAAAGGACTTCTAATCTGAAAGCAGACGGAGATTTCAAAAAAGAGACAAAGACATAACCTGCATCTTGGCTGCCTTTTTAAACTACTCTCCCAGAACAGAATCTTCCCTCCCTTCTGGTAAACACATGCTTGTATACATTCACAATAAAGAGAGTATATAAATTAACAAGACGGTGCTCTCCTGTTACCAACACATCAATCCCAAATCCACGGCAGGCTCACCATTTCTCCAAACAGGCATTTGGGGTACAGGCTTTGGAAGAAAGAAAAACAAAGACCACAAAAATGCAAAGCAAACGGAAGAGACATTGTAACCTAGGAGAGTGTTCCTGGCTAGGCTTTCAGATGGAAGGCATCACACACGCTGCGCCTCACTTTTGTTCCAGCGCGAGACAGATCCACGGGCGCCCAGCATGGTGGCAGACAATGGGCATTAAAGCCACACAGTCAGTTTTAGCAAATTAGGTAAATTAGAGATCATTTGATAGGATTCTATTGTTGCTATTGTAATCACAGTAATTTTCCCTGGTAATGGTGCTTCGTGATGAAGAGCAGTTCTCACAGGATAATTGTGAAAGATACCGAAAGATTCGGGGATGCAGCATCTGGCTTTAAAAAAGCTCTTCAGATTCAAATTGGCATTTTACTTTATCTTGAAAATTTATTAGAGATTCAGATCATGCCGATTTAAATGGAAAGGTGAAAGCAGGGTAATTTCAATCTATGAATTATTCACTCTCAGCCTGGCGAAATTGCCATCCGTGAACTGATGCTCTGACAGTCTCTTCAGAGAGCCTCCATTATGCTTGTCATTTTTATTTCTTTATCTACGATCGCTTTCTCAGTTACCGAGCTTGTCCCTTAGGGCTTGGCTTCACAAACCAAAGTATTTCGAACTGGCAATAATCTACATGTGCTGCTGTCTCAAATGGCTGTCTCCACAGGCTGTCTTTTTTTTTTAGTTTCCAAATCATTAAAACCACATCCATGATGATGTCTGTGAGGCTGTTCGATCAGATGAATTAAAGCACACACACATACACACACCCACACGTGGGCATCACTGCAAAGAAGAGTTAGGTTCCGCTAACATCACAAGAGAAGAGAAAGTGGTGCTTTCTGCTTCCTCCTTTGTTTTCAGTGTGACCCATCCGAGTGGCACAGCGAGCTTCACGCAGGAAGGAGCCAGGGGTAAAGCAGGCTTGCCTGGCACCCTGACTTGCAGCCAGAGCAGATGAAGCCTGCACGGAAGGCAGACTCTTCCAGACAACTGTATACTTAGCGAGCACGATTATTTAGGAAAATAAGAAGCCACCGGATGACCGAAATCAGACTGCCATTCTCTCAGCTCCACCTGCACCCACACTGCAGTCACAGCGATTCTCCACTTGATGGCTGGTTGGGTCACTGCTAGTCGACAGCTGTCCCCCGCATCCAGAGAGGACTGGGATTGATTTAGGTCAGTGAGTCTGGCTTCTCCTTTAAACCGTGTTCTAACTGAGGACTGGGGATCTGCGCCAGCTCCTGGGACCAGCCTTAACTGTGAGCTGGGAGTCACGCAGCATCACTTCGGTGGAGTTGCCTGCACAGGCCCCAGCCAGACCCACCGTGGCAAGCATCGCCTCCTTTGTCCTAGCCTTTATTCCTGCAGGTCTAGCTGCGTGGCAGGAGAAGCCCCCAAACTATCCCCGCCGGTGGTGTTAAACCAGCCGCCCTCCGCCAGGCAGTTTGGCTACAAGGCTCGGAGCAGTACCTGCTCTGCTGAAAATTCACGCTGCCAAGTTAGAAGCCATCGTGCACATTCAGACTGCTTCTCTGCTGCTGGCTACGCAAAGGTAAACACTCCTTGCTTGCGAAAGGCTAAGTGGTAGCAGGAAAGAACACTTTAAAACTCGGTCGCTTTGTGCCTAGTCGTCTGCCTTGGCTCTGCCGCACTGCGACTGGGAAACTGCAGGACTGGAGCTCTGGCAGTTGCGATACTGCAGAAAGCTGCAGCTATGACACAGCAGTCAGCTGACTTGCAGGGTGTTATCATTCAATGTACTCTACAGAATCGGGCCAGTCGGTGGCTGAGGTGGCACCAGACAGATGACCGGGATTGTGACACGTGGCTTCAGGAGGGCAGCCTGTCTCCATCCACACTGGGCACAGTGGACACCTGGCCGAGACAGCTTCCACTGCTTTTCTCTCAGGTGGAGTTTTTAACTCACAGCCCCAGGACTTAACTGTTTCTGTCCTGCTTGCTAAGATGGCAGGTAATTCTTGGGATGACCATGTCGATGGGATAACAGGTTAAAATCATCACTTTTCCTATCATTTTGGGTTAGTTTCAGTGTCAAAAAAACATAATTGTGGGAGAATGCCTGTCCATGTTTTGGTTTTAAAATCACACTTCTTTTTTAACAGGTAGAAATTGCCTTAAGCTACTTGTACGCCGTAATGAACTAGGAAATTGTACCTAATGGAATGGTAAGAGCCATAGGAAAAACTGGAAGGTAAATTATCCCAGCAGTAGCCTTCCATCGCGGTCCAGTTGCTATAAAGCAGTGTGCGGCTCTATTGCAAAATGCAGGTTGTGCATCCCAATTAATCTAACAATGGAACAGAAGCCTTATATGGTATTACCCCAGTGAGTTGAGGAATGCTAAAATAAGAAGGCAGTCATTACCAGGCATTTGTTTAATGACTGTAATCATACTGAATTAATTTAACTTGCTGCAATGTTTAACAGAAAGTCAATTATGAATTTGTGCTAAAAGAATAACAATACCAGTATTTGCATAGCACCTTCCTCTGAGGAGACATCCTCCGAAGACAAGCTCACATTCTCGACGTTTCCGGGGCACTCAGAAAGCGCTAAGTGCTCTGCTGAGCAATCGGGGCCAGCCTCTCTGAGGACGGGGGGGCTTACGGTTCTGAGCCAGGACGACCTGTACACATGGTATGAGAGCATACAGGGGAGGACCACACTGATCTGGGCCGTCACTCTGTGGATTCGGTGATGCCTTTTCCCATTTGCATTCTATGAATTTTATTTTTCTGTTTGCTTCTTACTCGGTTCTCTTGACATGAATCCTGCTCCAAAGAAGTTTGTAGGTAGCAGACAGAGAGGTCAGAACTAGATGAAACAGCATCATCCCCAGGATTGTGGAAGTACAGTAAGTGTCAAGTGACGTTGAAAAGGACTGATTCCACCGTGAGGCAGGGGCTGGCAGGGGAGCGCTGCGGGTCCTCGCTGAGGGATGTGCCTGGAGAGGGCTGCACGGGGCCTCTCTTCAGGGCCTCCTCTGGCTCTCGTTAGAGAATCCAAGTCTCATAAACTCACCTTGCTACTTTTCAATTGCAGTTGACATTCAATGTTATATTAGTTTCAGGTGTACGGTCTAGTGGTTAGACATTTATATAACTTACAAAGTGATACCCTGGGAAGTCTAGTATCCTACCTGGCACCATACATAGTGATTACAATATTATTCACTATATTCTCTGTGCTGTACCTTACATCCCCATGACTATTCTGTGACTACCTATTTGTACTTAATCCCTTCACCTTTTTCACCTACCCTCCCAAATTCCCTCCCCTCTGGCAACTATCAGTCTGTTCTCTGTGTCTATGAGTCTGTTCCTGTTTTTGTTTGTTCATTTATTGTGTTCTTTAGATTCCACATATAAATGAAATCATATGGTATTTGTATTTCTTTGTTTGACTTATTTCACTCAGCATAACACTCTCTAGATCCATCCATGTCGTCACAGTGGTAAGATTTCGTTCTTTTTTATGGCCAAGTAATATTCCATTCTATGTATGTAGCACATCTTCTTTATCCATTCATCTGTGGATGGACAATTAGGTTGCTACCATATCTTGGCTATTGTAAATAATGCTGCATTGGACTTAGGGATGCATATATCTTTTCAAATTAGTGTTTTGGATTTCTTTAGATGACAGTGTAATTCCTCAGAGGTACTTATACATTTTAGGGGAGAAAAAGCTTCTAGAAAAGATACAGCTATCTAATTGGGGAATTTCAAGCACCAACTCTCCAGATGGGAAATCATTTCCAAGGGTCAAGGGGGCTTTCTATGGGGGCTCTTGTCCTTCATCAGATGGCAGGTGATCTAGGCTCATGGTGCTGACCACCCAGTGGGGTAGGTAAGCCTTGACCTAGAACCCCCTAAAGCCAGCATGTGCCACAAATGTGGGTGATCAGTGTGGGTCTCTGGGGCAGCATAGACTCTGGCAGCATCTCTCAGCCTCTTCAGAGCATTCCATCTTTTCTCGTGAATTTTCTTGAGTCCTTGTCCACCAAGGAAAAAGTGGCCCAGACACTGGTATTTTTAAAAACCACCCCTAGGTAATTAATTCTATCCTGTACCCAAGATAGAGAACTATTGATAGAATCTGCAATATTCCTTTTTGCACATGTGAATTTGAAAACTCACTGTATGCATTTGAGTTGAACTCGAGAATAAAAAAAATAAAAATGAATCATTAAATTTATCTTTATTGTTACAATTCTACACAAATCAACAAAAAGGAAACAATTTTAATAGAGAAAGTCTATGTATCTGTGATACACCCACATGTCCTCTGCAGCTGGGGTGGTGCAGCCAGTGGGCTGCCAGGCCCTCCACAGCTCCTTATTCCTCTCTCTTGCAGCACTGGCCACCTCGTGTTGTGACTTTCTGTGCCCTTAGAGTCCTCTGCAGTGCACCAGCAGGCCCTTCCAGGGCAGGGGCACACCTCAGTCATTTGATGGCCCTGGGCCTTCACTCTGCCTGGCAGGTGGCATGTCTTCATTATTTGTGAAAGAAATGGGGAAATGCTGAAGGACATCTACCTGTTGGAGAAGAAAGCTCAGAGATATCCAAGTTTCCAACATGAGAACATCAGGCTTTCCTTTCACTGCAGACCATCCTGAAATAAGATGCTTCCCAATGACTGAAGGAAGGCTAATTCTCAACTATCAATATTGAGTTAAAGCCTCAGTAGCAAAGAATTTAAAAAGAGTATGTATATGAAAAAACGAATGCTTATGAAAATCAAAACTCTATGTATTTTTAATGGCTAATAAACTTAATTTACTTTTAGATACTTTTTAGAAAGAGGCATTCTTTGCATTTTGGAGAATGAGGCCTGTGAAGTGTTTGCTCTTCATGCTTTTGCTAGAAATCTGCCCTGTCCAGCACAGATAAAGGTAAAAGTCTGTTCTTAAGCCCTCTGAAGTCTCCATTTTTATGCATACACATCCTTTTTTCTTTTTCTTTTTCTTTTGATCCTGTACTCTCTGGCAGTCTTGTGAAGTTTGGTCACTTCTCAATAATGCCTTTATATACAAATGCAATATAATAAATAGGAATACAAAGGAAACTAACTGTACTAAATATCCTAGCTTAAGAAACTTTGCCATAGAAAAATCAAAATACTTTCAGGTGAAATCACAAAGTGACATTGATGGTCTCTGTTTCACCTATTACCCACTAATAAAATTAGTTCAAGAAGAGCTTCCGCAAGAATTAGTTCAAGAAGAGCTGAGAAGGAAAAGAGATGACTATGTTTGCTGAATTGAGGTAAACTTGAAACTTAATGTTTCTTCACCAAAAGTGACCTTTGCAGGACCTAGCAGATTCCCATTTTCAAATTTAACAAAACATACTATACGTTCAAAACTGTCAAGTCTCATTTTATAAACCCTTCCTAAGACTTTAAAGGGAAAAAAAAGTGAAGGCAAATTGATTCTCTCAAATTTTGTTTTACAGACGAGGGAGGAATTTGAAGCTCAAAAAGATTGAGTCTTGCTACAGCAGCGTGTAAGTAAAGAGGTACTAGAGCCCACGGCAATTCTCATAAACCTGCATCAGACCACATCCTATTACATATTTAGTCAATGATATGCAGCAGTGGTAAAAGCTGGGTACGAGACCACTGGCAGCTTGAAATGAACCGTAGTGGGAATATTTACACCACGGAAATGAACAAACATGGAACCTCAGGACTGCTGTTTTTATTTTCCAGCGATGTGATTTACATGTTGTAATATATTTAATAATACCAACTTCTAATCATGTGTTCTTTTATTTCAATCCCAGAATTCAAAATGCTTCTGAACATAAAGCACAATGGTTAAGCATAAAGTTCTTAGGTCAGAGGGCCTGTCTTTGGGTCCTATCCCACTGATTACCTCTGTGACCTTGGACAAACTCATTCACCCCTCTGGGATTCAACTTCTTGTTCTGTAAAACAGGCTGGATAACACAGTGTGCCTCACAGGTCGCTATGTGTATTCATGAAGTAGTACATACCAACTACTAGCATGGATTCTCACACATGCTAAGCTCCCAATGGCTGTTGGCCATGGCTCTGTTCCCCTTCATCTCCCTCCTCTTTCTTTTTCTTATTCAACTGGTCATCATGGCAGATTGACATTATTTGTACTGAAATAAGGAAAAAAAATTTAAAAGACCAGAGGCAAAAAACAAAAATTAAAAAAAAACTATGGCCTGGCTGGTGTAGCTCAGTGGACTGAGCGTGGGCTGGGAACTAAAAGGTCCTGGTTCGATTCTCAGTCGGGGCACATGCCTGGGTTGCGGGCCAGGTCCCCAGTGAGGGCCATGTGAGAGGCAACCATACATTGCTCTTTCTCCCTCCCTTCTCCTCTCTCTAAAAATAAAAAAATTAAAAAAATAAAAACAAGATGAACAAGATTAATAAACTTTTAAAAAAATAAATTAAAAAATTTAAAAACTATGTACAACTAACTTGGGATTTTAGAGAATGGAATGTTACCCTGTGGCTCCTGACTCTTGCAGAAGATAGAGATTTGACAGGCCGCTGTTATTTTCGCAGAAATTCTGTAATCTAAGAAAGCATCAAATTCACCAGAGAAATTATTGATGGGCATAGTTTCAGCATGTTTTTAGAGATTTTCAAGAAGCCACATTAAACCATATGCTGTATTAGGGACCACTCTATGCAAAATATGTAATCAGGCCTCTTGCTTCTGTGGTTGCAGAGCCTCATTCATGAATATGTTTTCGCGTGTGGAATCTAATGGCCAATTTGTACACCTGCTGTGACATATCGTATTTTTCAGAGCTAATACTCCCTCTGTTAATGAGACTGAGCTTTGGGGGATGAGGCTTTCCCTGGAGGCCCTGGGAGACTTAGTCCATAGAGGCCAAGGAGTTAGAATGCCAAGCTGGATCTGTCCATGGAGTGTGAGCCAGTGAGACACCTTCTCTCCCCCTTTCCGTTGGCATTGGCATGCTCCTGGGATGGGCCCCACTGATTCTGTCCTGTCTTGGGCCTCTCTGCAGTCAGAGTGGTACTGAACATAGGACCACCGTTATAGAGAGAGGGCAGGGAAGCAGCTGAGGAGCAACGGGGCAGGACCATTCTTACTGCCACCCATCCCAGCCCAACCACAAAATGGTAATATAATGCTATCACCATAGTACCCTAAGCTCAAATGGAATCCCGTGGGAATACAAAATAAAACCATGCAGTTTTTGCATACTGAATGTTACAGGCAGTGCTCTGTCAGTTTAAAGAAAGGGGGGGGGTCACCTCCTTCCTTGTCCTGCCTCTTTCCACAGGTTGCAGGTTGCCTGGATCACCCACTTTGTACTTGCTCGTTTTCAAAGCTAAAGCGTCACTCCCAGAGTATGGCATCAGATGTGACAACAGGAACTCTCCACATGGCCAAGGTGAAGCCCAGGAGACATCAGCCTTGCAGCCTCTGAAGAAAAAGGTGTTTTAAACCATTTCTGTATACTAACAGAACTGCAAAAAGGACAAAAATAATTACAATTTAGTGCATGTCTACAGTGTGCCAGGTGGATGTGATAACCTTCCCGATCACAAATACATGCAAAGAGCTTTCTATGTCCACAGTTCCAAATGCTTTACATAATATGATAAGTCATTTAATCCCCAAAACAACTCTATAGGGAAGATATTATTATTCCCACAGCAACTCCATTAGGTGAGAACTATTATGCCTCTTCCACAAATAGGAATATGGAAGCATGAAAAAGTGAGTACAATTTAAATCTCATATCTGGTAAATACGGGCCTGTGGATTCAAACCCAGATCATCTGAGCTGGATTCAAACTCAAATCTGCACTCTTGACTATTAATATTCAAATATGGGCTTCCTACAAATTAGTGTTCAGTTGTAATAGTCCCTGAATGGATTAGAAGAGCCTAGTGAAAGAAGGGAAACTAGACTTGAAGTCACTCAGGAGAAGGGTTAAAGTTTAAGAGCTGGTGAGTAGGGAGAATTGTTATTAGAGAACTAGGACTTATTAGAAAAGTAAGCTTTTCATTAAAGTGTTCCTTTAATATTTGAACTCAGCTGTATGCTAGTAAATTGGCTTTCTGGGGCAGAGGGGAAAACCTTGGCTGACAGTGTTTTGCCAATTTCCAGGGTGTAAATAATCCCACCATGGCTGATTTCAAGATTCCAACAGTTTCACAACCTGTTTGCAAAATTCCTGAATATTTAATAATCATTTCTCACTAGCCAGTTGGAGGTGGCTTCAGCACACCACAGTCTGGGCCCAAGTGGTGGATTGCACTGCCCCCTCCAGAAGCACGTCTTGTTGCATCACACCTACACACGCAGGGCGGACTTCGCACTACCCACGCAGCTCCCTGAGGCTTCAGGACCTCAGGTGGTGCCTGAGATCTTTCTTGCTCTCCCTCCTAAACTGTATGCTTTCGCTTGTTGTATTTAATGAAAGTTGTTTTTACTTTTGCTGTTGACTTTAAAAGGAAGGTGAGACATTTATATTTCTCTTCCATTGATCATCTAATAAATCTTAACAGATGGGCATGGCTTTTTAAAAGTGACCCTTAATCAGGTAACATAAAGTCAGTCAACCTGTGGGAGACCTAAGGAACCTGCAGGTGTATGTTTACACATGTCTGTGAACATATGCACAGGTGCAGTCGACAATATTTATAGTGAGCCTTGCAAAGCCAGGGACGTGCACAAACACTCAGCGCTCACCATTCTGGAGCCGCACTTGGTCCTGCTTTTATCTACTCCAGCCATGCACAATGTTTTGAGGCTCCTACAGCCACGCAGGTCATTCATAAGTACAAGAATTACCATGAGGTCATGATATGAATTCAGACCTAGCAAATTAAATGGCAATTACCCTTTGAGAAACCATGTAACTCTAAGGATAATCACCATGTTCTGGTAATTTTTTTTAGATCTTTGGGGGTACTAATTTGTAAAGCACATATAACCAAATGAATAATTACATAGCAAGGAGCTGAAAGGTAATTATAAAATAATTGCATGCTATTTGATCCTTTCATGAAAACACGTTTAATAGAATATTCCTTTAAACTATTTCTTGTACCTGTGGAACACTTTAAGGTAATCCTTTTTTCTTAGTTCTTTTTAATGCTCTTTTAATAATATTTGGTAACTTACACTAAAGTATAGGCTATAAGTATGGGTTAGAAACTTGGTATCAAACTCGATTTTTTTCCCTACATTATATAAACTTTCTTCATTTTTCTTGTTTTTATTTTATTTTTAAAATTTTATTAAATGTGTTGGGGAAACATTGGTTAATAAAATTATATAGGTTTCATATGTACAATTCTATAATATATATCATCTGTACATATTGCATTGTGTGTTCACCACCCAAAGCCAAGTCTCCTTCCATCACCATATATTTGACCCCCTTTGAGTTTTTGGGGTTTTTTGTCTTGTTTGTTCATTTGTTGCTTTCAGTTTTATATCCCACGTGAGTGAAATCATATGGTCCTTGACTTTTCCAGCTGACTTATTTCACTTAGTGTGCTATTCTCAATATCCATCCATGTTGTTGCAAATGACAGTATTTCATCTTCTTTGATGGCTGAGTAGTATTCCACTGTATATATGTACCACATTTCTTTAGTCAATCATGTATGGAAGGACACTTCGGTTGTTTCCATGTCTTGGGCATCATGTATAATGCTGCAATGAACTTAAGGGTACATGTATCTTTCAAACAAGTGTTTTCAAATGCTCTGGGTAGATACCCAGAAGAGGGGTTGTTGGGTCTTATGGTAGCTCTATTCTTAATTTTTTGAGGAACCTCCATACTGTTTTCCATAGTGGCCATACCAGTTTACATTCCCACCAGCAGTATGTGAGGGGTCCTTTTTCTCTGCAACCTCTCCGACACTTACTACTTGTCTTGCTGATAGCAGCCATTGTAACAGCTGTGAGACGGCATTGCGTGGTTTTGATCTGCATTTTCCTAATAGCTAGTGAAAAGTACTTCACTTTTAAAAGTTGATCATTAGGCCTGACCAGTATGGCTCAGTTGGTTGGGTGTCGTCCCACTAACCGAAAGGTCACTGGTTTGATTCCTGGTCGGGGCACATGCCTGGGTTTCAGGTTTGGTCCCTGGTCAGGGGGTGTACAGAAGGAAACCAGTTGATGTTTCTCTCCCTTTCTTTCTCCCTCCCTCTATCTAAAGTCGAAAATAAAATAAAATAATTAAAGTTGATTACTAAATGAAATCTATTTTGGAAAAATACATAGTGGTACCAGTTTCTTGTTTATTAATGCAGGGCTCTTTCTAGCATTTATATGGGCTTACAAAATGCTTTCAAAGTACTGCTAACTTTGTATGCCATTTCATGCTAATAACAAATCTGGCTTCCCCTTTCTGTCTCTCTCTTTCCCCTTCTGTTGCTCTCTCCTCTCATTTAAGGAATGGAAGCTAGTAAAGGTCATCGAGGGAAGTAAATACATGCATATATACAGCATGGAGGAGAGGTATTTGAGCTAGGGGACAGAAAACTGGGCATATCACCTTCTCTGGCTCAGGTTTATTAATTTAAGCTGTGAACGAAAACATTTTGTGAGTAATGCACACAATTTCATAATGCATGCCAATGTCCTTTGAAGTTTGAAATGCTATTTTTACATCTAAGCACTAACATAATTGTGTTCTTTAAATTTTGAGTAATTCTAGATATATCAAATGATCTAGCTGTGCATGACTGCTCACCCTGCACTGCTCCTAGAGCAGGGGTGTCAAACTCACATTCACTGGGGGCCCCGTCAGCTTCACGGTGGCCTTCGAAGGGCCAAATGTCATTTTAGGACTGTATAAATGTAACTACTCCTTAACTAGGGGCAAGGAGCTCGGCGCTGCAGCTGGGTGGAAACAAGGTGCTAGGCCAGATAAAACAAGATGGAGGGCCGGATTCGGCCCGCGGATCTTGTGTTTGCTACCTGTGTCCTAGACCCTGCCTTTCATTCCATCCTGTCTTTGACAATTTGTTGTACTAATTATGTGTCACAAGTGGTCAAGAACAAAAAAACTTCGAAAAGCCAAATAAGTATCTGGTAGGAAAAATTCTTCTTCTGAATCTTAACAGATTGATTTAATTATTGTTTCACCTCTACCTTTAGGAAAGTTTAGGATTTTTCCTTGAAGGATATTGCTTGCTACAATTCATTAGCTACAGAAGTGGTCTAAGAGTAAACACTGGCAAGAATTAGAACTTTCCAATACCACTGGCATTCTTAATGTAGTCTAGATAGTGAACCTTAGATATACAATTATGTTACACTGGCAGTTGAAACTCATGGTGCTCCACGCCTTTGTGAAAATACCAACTTACAAAGCGCTTTGCCGAAGGGACTCAGGTCTCTCTCATTCTCAGAGGATGTGGTGCTGGGGAACAATGATCCCAGGGGAGAGACAGACCCCCAATAACTTTCCTTGTCTCAAATCCTTCATGTCACTACTGCTTATTCCACCGATTGTGAAAAGTGGAACCAGCCATTTTTTATTTACTTTATCACTGAAAATACCACTGTTTCCACAGTAAGTTAAATACTGTGACAGCCAACCAAAGTTATTTCCTTACTATAAAAGGGCAGAAGTACTCAGCATTATTATGTTAAGAATAACTTAATGAGAAAACCAAGAGAGAGCCAGTAAAAATCAGGCAGAGTTAGGTTCACAGTTTCATAGCGCATTCAAGTGATTTAGCAGGAGAACACATTTGTGAAAACTAGACTTCTTAACAGATTTATGAATGCTCTCTGGATGCACATCAGATAAATGATCAGTCCTTAAGATACAAGCAATCAACAAAGCATCCCGTTTGCCAACTTCTTTGACGTACGAAAATGGCTGCCACTGAGGGAGTTTTATATTTCCCACTCCCTGGGGATGGTCAACATTTCTGGAAACTGAGGAAGGAGATGAATGAGGTAGAGACCGCATATGTTAAATATTCCTTTAAGAAGCATGGTTAACAAAGACTCATTAGAAGTAGTAGTTTAAAAGGTACATATTTCTCCAGTTGGGGTTTTAGAATGGTTATTTATTTATGTAGGGTGGAAATTTTTAAATGATTTTATTGGCTGAGGAAAAAATTAGTAGAAAGCGATACGTTGGAGATATGGGAGATAGGAGAGTCAACTGCTGGAGTTCCAGATGAGACATGACACAGGATCAAAGCCAAGGTGGCAGAGTTGGCCTTGAGCATCTTTCTTATCCTCTGAAGCCTAAGTGAGGGTGGTATGGTTGTAGGAAGGAGCTACTGGTTCCTGTTTGTCTGGATGTGGGCTTCAGACTTAAGAGCAGTGTTGCAAATATTTTTCTAATCAGAAAAGACGGACTATTATCTCCCTAGACATACATATTGTGATACTAATTTGTGCCATCCAAGACTGAATTAGCTTTTTAGATAATCACTTTTCCTTGGGAAACAGTTTACTATAGAGGTAAATATAGAGGGTTCTAGCTTTTTGTTCAAATGTTGACCTACCCACTTTTTAGCCATAGGAATTTGGTTATGTTACTTATAATTCTTAGCTTTCTCAAAAATAAAATAGGGACTATACTGACAATATATCTACCTTACAGAATTACTGAGAAAATTAAATGAGATGATTAATAGTAAACATTCAAGAAATGTGAGATATTATTTTGATCACTATTACTACTCTTGTGATAAATTAAAATTAATAGATAGCATTATAGGGTACTGCTATTAAGAAACATTTTCCCCATTCTGTGTAGTTAATGCTTTCGACTTGGGAAAAGACTTTAACCCCCATTGAATGCTGCATGTTAGATTCATTTTATTATCCCATTCTCCACAGACCCTTCTGAGTTCTGATTCCATCATTCAATGTGTTTATTGTCCTCCTCAGCCTGTGTGATCTGTGAATCTCCTGAGGCTCCTGTGGCAGCTACTGCTGTTACAGACCCTGTATCCATTTTCACCTTCTTCCTTCCCGACAAATGCTTGGTTTGGTTCAAGTATAGCAATACACTCAGTTAAAGTACCCTGCATCCCAGGATCACTTGCAGCTAGGGTGGTCATGTGATACAGTTCTAACCAATGAGGTAAAAGCAAAAGTAAAAGTCATTGGGCAGGCTTCCAGGTAAGCTTATCAAAGAGGCCACAGCCATGAAAAGGAAAGCCAGGCTCTAAGAGCAATGCTGAGAAAAGAGACATAACCTGGGGCTGGATGCCATCACGCAAGCCCTTCACTGTGTATCACCGGAGTCCCTGTCATGTGGCAAACACAACCCCTCTGTCATTAAGCCTCCATCATTAGGTTTCTGTACATTTAGCAAATGCAATTTCTACCTGTTACAGATGCCATCTGTAGTCTCATCTATATAATTTTTGGGAAAAAAGAAACCTAAATAGAACAGTACTAAAGACAGAACATATCATTACCAACCATCCTCCAGCTTGTTTTTTTCCAGATATATTGAGAAATAATTAACATATACCATTGTAAAAGTTTAAGGTGAACAATGTGATAATTTCATATATATATTTCTTAATCTCTTACTTTGTATAAAATGTCATGTGGAAGGTAATTATTTTACCTCTGTTAGTGTTGTGTCCTTTATTAGAGCACATAGATTGTGTCTTAGTTCCTTTCTCCTTGACACAGTGCCTACCCCTCCCCTGAGTGGGTGATACCCATTTACTACAGATTTGAAATATGAAAAGGGGTCTTGCAATGATCAACGCTTCGTGGTGCAGGTGAGGAAACTGGGGCTCAGATGTCATATCAAACTCAGGTTTCCTGTGAGCCCTAGAGCCAGCACTCACCTCCGTGCTCTCACACCCAGAGTTCATTGTACCCACCACCCCATTTCAGTAACTTCCAGAAACCTCTCTTCTGTCTTCTCCCCTCTTCAGGATCTCATTTTACCCAAAATTGTATTATAAACTTTTAATTATCCTTGGGCATTAATGAGGAATTAAAGAAAGGTTTTTTTTTGTTTTTTTTTTAAGATTTTATTTATTTTTAGAGAGGGGAAGGGAGGGAGACAGAGAGGGAGAGAAACATCAATGTGTGGTTGCCTCTCACATGGCCCTCACTGGGGACCTGGCCTGCAACCCAGGCATGTGCCCTGACTGGGAATCGAACGGGGACACTTTGGTTCCCAGCCTGCGCTCAATCCACTGAGCTACACCAGCCAGGAGAAAGTTTTGAGTTATACTTTGGCTCTGAGCACCTGGGTATCCTGCCCACAATCACCGAGAACCAGTGGCCATAGGAAAGGACACTTAAAAGCTTTTGCAACTACAGGGGCCACGGTGCCCAAAAGGAAACAGACTGAAAAAGGATCTCAGATTTTCCCTCAGACTTGGGGTGGGCCACTCAGACCTCACCCCCAATGCTGAGATCTCAGTAATAATGGCTTTTCCCCAGTAATGATCATCATGCTTTCTAAATGGAAAACAACTGCAAATTTCTCTTACCACCCAGAAGTGGAAGAATATTGGCACAAACATTTCCTTGATATTTAATAACTTCCCAACTCCCTCCAACTGCTGCAGCTGCTACACGACAGACACAGGGAGAGATTAGATACGGCATTTGCACCTGGCTGGCCATAAACTGCCTCTTAGATGCATAGGAAGGTTAGCAGGCTCAATTCCCTTCTCTCCTTAGACCCAGAATGTGGAAACATGAAAGAGAGCTGTAATTATTTATAAACAATAAAAGCTTCTGTGGAGTATGTAGATAGATTTATTTGCCTACTCGGAGTGAAAGCACATTTTCCTGGTTGGTGAAAATTCTGGGCCGCGGTTAGACACCCTCCTTGACTTCATATTGAAATGTTAGGTTGTCGGTTCTGTTTCTGTCAGAGGGACGGGAGTGGACTCATTGATCGTGTGCTCCACCAGCTAGTTAGTGATTCTACCCTCTTCTCTTCATGACTTTGCCTTGGTACTTTCTGGCACATCTGCCTCCAGCTGGCCTCCACGGTCACCACTCCCGTTTCCCCAACAGCGCATGGATCCTGAGGCGGGAGAAGATTAGCCCAGCTTGGGAAGTGGGGTGGAGTTGGGAGCATTGCATGGAGTTCTTTCCTTAATTATGAGTCCGTGGATCCTGGCTGGCCGAAAGCATGATTAAAACGAGTGTATAGACCTCTACAATCACCTGTCATCTACTTAGCCACAATGTAGATATTGGAAAGCATTAAAAATAAATAAATAAATAAATAAATAAATAAATAAATAACCAGACTCCATATTAGCAGATCATTTGAATGTGTTCCTGTTTTTCCCTCCAAAATCCCAATGCTCTACAATTTTGTTACCAGGATGTTATAGAAGCATAATTCACTCTTAAAGCTGAATAACTCCTTTGACCATGTGGAGGTCAGAGGCACACAAGGAACTTCAGTTAAAATGGAAACTTATGTTGGTGACACTCTCCATCCTATTTTCTATAGTTTCCAAACTTTTCAAGTATGAGAGCCCATTTTTTACCTTAAATAATAGTAGTTTTGTTTCAGTCTCTGTTGATTGAGAATACCAAAAGCCACCATAAAAGCAGCATATTTTGTAGGTATTAATCATTATAACAGCTACTTACACATGAAAAATAGTAGTACGTATATTCCAATAAATTATTTATTCTGTCCTTGATAATACTTGGTCTAAGTATAGATTCTAGCACTCCTGTAAGTAGTTCTAAGGGTTCCCAGGGGTTCAATGACCAAATTGTAAATATAGTCACTCTTCTAAAGAGGGAATGACTTTTGCAGAAGGACTTTAAAAGGAAGGCTGTTAAAAGCACCTCAAAAAAACTTACAGAATAGGATTTCTTTGGTTTACCATAATCCAAGGACAAAAGAAGAGGAAGCTAGGAAGAGAGCTTTTGAATTTCCAGCAATAACTTGAGGAGTTATGCCTCTGCCCTTTAGCCACCCTATGGATACTGTATCTTTTTAATGTGCCAAGGTAATTAGATAAAATTCCTAATCAGAAAAAAAATTTATGTTCTTATAGCACATAACCCTTAAGGAGTATAATTGCTGTGCATCAACAATAGTAAACTATGCTTGAAAAATCCGTACTTAGTAAAACTACACTATGTAAGAGGGTGTGTGATGTGTAATCTGACTTAAATTTATATGAAATTATTAACAAATATTGAGCTATCATATATAATCTAAAATCATGTTCTCTTTATTTAGACCTATAAAATAATATTGAGGTAATAAGATATGTATTAAATGTTAATTCTAGCTTCATTTTCCATTTCATGTGGGGCAAGCGCTGGTTTGTAATATTTTCCAATTCATATCTTAAAACACAATGCAACACTCTAGTGTAAATTATAGTCCTTGCTTCTCTAAATAGTGTGAAAAAACCCCACTGTATCTCATTTCTCAGTAATCCTCAACTGTTCCTATTTTCTCTTTGAAGTCTACTCATCTTGACGAAATTATATTTGATTTGAAATCTAAGGACCCGATGTTTTCATTGGGTGAGAAGAAATGAAAGGATCAACCTCACACCTAAGCCAAACTAGTCCCTGGGTAATCCTCTCCAGACGGCAAACAGTAGAACAAACAGAGATAAACTTCACGTGGCAGCTCCAAGGCCAGGCAGCCCGAGGAGGAATACTTTAAGACTTCCCTGGATTCTTAGTCCCCAAAATGATATAGCCTGTGGTGGAAAGATATACACATCCATGCAGAGTTTATACAAGTTACAGAGTGACCCCCACCAAACAGGCAGGGGACCTGATAAGCGCTCCTAGTTGGGCTGTCCAGAGAGATCTTTGAGAGTCAAAGGGCAGACTACTGACATAAATTCAACTTCCCTGACAATATGCAGTGGACCTGCCAACATCTTACAGCTACACATCTCTGCAGACCTTCCAAAAGGGCAAAATCAAAGGCTTACTCCTGTTCAACAGCAAGGACTTGCTACACTTGGTGCAACAACTTCCTTCACCCCAAAGATCCCAAGGCCTCTCTCCCAGCCTATTCCCTTGCCCATTCTCCCTGGATTTGCATCCAGGTGCAAATTCATACGCATGTTGGGAATCCTTTATCCAAATGCAAATCATTTTACAAGATCAAAATTCTTTTGCTATGGACTGTAGGGGCCGGCCTCTACGAAAATTTGCATTTTGACTGGTAAGATAAGCACAGCTACGGGTTATAGAAATGAAGGGACAAAGAGATCATTACAAAATCAAATTAACAAACAAATGAGATACAAATATACTCTAATAACTCCACATTTTTGAAACAGGAAGAGACTAGAATTTAGAATGCTGAAATGCATCCAACTGAAAAGGGGCAAAGAGAATTTTAATGAATTACAACCAAACTTGAGATGCAGGCTGAATAATTAGAGTCTCCGTTATTGTAACTCAGTGTGGAAAGCTGGCTTGATTCAGCCACTTCAGATGATTTGTTAGAGAAAATGACTGTATTTCAAAATAAGAGTTCCATATTGCTTGTAGTTTAAGACAGCTAATTAGTTCTAAAGGCTAGTCAAGCTAATATTAGAAAAATCCAACCAAATATTTTAAATGACTTGACAATATATTTTAAGACAATATTTGTATTATAAAATAATGAAACCAGAAATTTTCCCCATTTAGTTCCAAAAAATCCTGTGTTTGTTTGTTCATGTCATCTTTTTTCATACAAATATATCCACCCTGAAAAACCAAGGTATCCAGAATCAGCATTGTGGGTAAGCATGAGGGCAATGAAAACAACCGAGAGGGAAAGTATCACATGCAATTTGTAAGATGCAGTTGTAAATACTTTGATTATTGAGGAGATCCACAGTGAGGACACGAACTTGGACAATGACCAATGTCATATACTCTGATCTCTGGCGTTGATCTGGAGCTCCCTCCCTCACCAAACACGGAGACTCATATACTAAAGAGCTTTAGGCCTTGCCCAGACCTGAGCCACCTCTCCACACAGGTGCAATGGTTCAAGGCTTACCTGGAGATGGAGCTCCGGAGTCAGCAGAACTCAGGAAGCTCAGCCTTCGTAACCGTGGGTGATGAAGGACACCAAGAGTGGTTAAAATTGCTCAGGGGCGATGATTAGAATTGCTAATGTATTTTTATACTGTTCTAAAGAAGACTGCAAGGGTTTGTTTGTTTGTTTGTTTGTTTGTTTGAGGAATAAAGGCCTCCCTTCTTCTCCTGCCAGGTCCCTACCTCAAGCAAGTACCTGGCATTTGACCTTTGAACCATTGACCATAGTAGGAACAATAGGCTAGATTAGCTGAGAGACCCTCGTTGAAATCATTTCTGTGATTACTGGCACATGATAATCACATATTGGCTTTTCTCCCTCTCTTCCCACCTCCCCTTCCCTCCTTTCTGAAACCAGAGCAGAGGTCTGTGTGTGCACTTGAGTGAAGGTCCCATTCACATGCAACTGTAATTGTAAAACTCTTATCACAAAAGACTTGAAAGGCTTATCTTTATTAGAAGAGAGAAAAACTTACCCCACCCTTACCTCCTTAACCCTTCTGCATTCTAACAGTAAAACTTACATTCATTGACGTCACAGAGAGCCAACAGACATTTAGGCTTCGACAAACTGTGCCAAAAGAGGCTTTTTACAAACTGTGCTTTATTAATGCTTGCTTTAAAAAACATGACACTTTGTATTTTTCCCATTCAGTTCCTCCCTGGAGTCAATACTGGACTCAAAATGCAATTAGATTCTAAGGTCTCTTAGCACTATTATATGATGTGATTTGTTTGGGAAGTACCTAACTCAATGTCAGGCATGCATCATATATTCAGTCAAAGTTCCTTACCGTCCCACCCTTTATCCTTAAAGCTAAGTGAAGGTTGGAAGTAGCTTATATCCTATGCTATTTACTCCACTGAAAAAACTCATAGCACTTACCATCCATTTAAATGCTAAGCCTCTTTATTTTCTGCATGATTTCAACCGTACGTCTAGTTCCCTATATATAACAGTGTTGCTTATGTTCAGTCCAGGGCTTATTCGATAGACATCAACGCAGTGCCTTTTAGGTAGAATACTATGAATAGCACCATAGTGAGGCGGAGAGGCAGTATAGTGTTGTGGTTAACAGAACGGTCTCAGGATTATCCTTGAGCATATTACTTACATGCTGTTCCTCAGTTTCCTCATCCGTAAATTGGGGATAATTATAGTAGCTATCTCATAGGGTTGTTGTAAGAAATAAATGGGGCAGATTATGGGAAGTGTTCAGAAAGTGTCTGACACATGTCCAGCATTTCTTAAGTGAGAACTATTTGGATATTCCCAGGGGCTTGTGCAAGGACCCTTAGACAGAAGTCCATGGACTCCTGGGGTACACAGATGGACTTAGAGTGTCCCAAACTTTCTAAAATTATTGGCAAAATTTAGAGCACTTTGTCTAGAGGAGAAGTTTGCACTTTTCATCAGATTCTCAAAGGATGTGTGTGAAGCAAACATGGTTAGGATCCACTGAACTAGGGCTATAGAGACACGAGACAGACATTTTGCCCTCGAAGACCTCACAGTCTAACAGAGGAAATGGACATTTGGTGAGAATAAAATATGGTAGCGGTTATGTAGAAATGAGTCCAAGATGCAATGAACACAAGAGAAGAGCCACCTGAAGGGACCGATGAAACAATCAAAGCTTCCTAGAGCAGGCGGCATTTAAGAGAAGCTCTGAAGCATGAATGTGAGAGTGCCAGATGCAAGAGGGGAGTCAGAGTGTTCCACGCACAGGGAGAATCGTGTGAAGGTGCAAGCAAATTGTCGAGTATGAGTGGCCCAAGAAGAAACTACACCAGAGGTAGGGAAGCTGAAGGCAGTTAGGAGTCTAGGGAATTAACCACAAAGTAAAGCAATCAGAACTCCAACCAAGGCAGTGGTGTATGGTTTGGGACAGCAGGTAAGCTTGGGTCCTTTTGCATGCTTCAGGGTCTCCTGATTCTGCCAATTAATTATTGCAAATGTGTACCGAGATATGTTCCCTAGCATAACCCTAAAGCAAATTATTCCTAATATCCATGACTACCAGTTTGGTCTCTAACATTCATGTCAGAATTAGGAAAATCTATTCAGGTAAAAAAAAAAGAGGCAAATTTGAAAGCTAACTTATTTATTAGAAAGCATTTCTAATTCCATTTTAGTTTGTTTCTGAAATCCAGTTGGGATGACCTAAGTACTCCTGTGCCTGGAACATAAAGGGTATCTGTGATCATTTCAGTGGCAGTGACTAGTTCTACATATTCTGCAGCTAAACATAATCGATTCTGTAGCTTCCTAATGACCTGCCCTGAGGAGTTATTATTTCTGATGGCAATTAATCAAAATTAAAGCAGACTGCATAGAATGAAGCAAATTCAAGCATCCAGCCTCAGTTAGGAACACCTGCACATTAAGATTAATCACGGGCCCTGCTTGAATGTGACAAGTATATCAATATTATAGAGAAAAGAGAAGTGTAACATTTCCAGCAGAGTTCCAAGTGTGTTTCCAAGGAGCAAAGCTGCTGAGACTCAGTCTGTGTTGAACAAGACCGCACAAAATTCACAGTTGTCCATTGCATTTACATTAAAGTTATTTTCTTCCAAAAAGCTTAGATATTTGTGGAAATTTGCATTATAAAACAGAATGCAGGGAGTGGTAACAGCAAAATGAAGGAAAAAGTTTACTACCATCTTCTCTCCAAAGAACGTGATTTCGACAATCACTCTCAGAAGTGCCTTTGTGCATGTCTGGGAGTATAACAAGAAGTTCCAACACATTGTTAGAGAAGAAAAAAACAAAATTTGAGACTGGACACAGGGAAGAGGATAAGAGGAACACTTTCACTTGTCCCAGGTCACCCCCCCACCCAAGGCAGCACAGTTCAATGCTAAGAGGCCTCCATGCCAGTGAAGTGAGAGCCTATGAGTGAGGGCATGGCTTCCCCTCCTGTGCAGATGCTGCCAAAGAAGCCCACTTTCTTCTTGCCCTGTCCAGAATACCGAGATGCGCTGCCTGACTGAGGGGTGAAGAGGGGCTTGGAGAACAGCAGCCATGGCTGCTGGAGGGCAGAAAGGATGCAGATCCTACTAATTGCTATGCAAACTCCATCAGATAGCCTGACCACAAGAGTCTGGAGTTGCCTCACCTGTGGATCCCCGCCCCCCCCCCAGCTGGGTCACACGCATCCCCAATACTCTGAGTAGCTCACCCGTGCATATCCCTACCCCTGTGTGGCTGTTTCCTTTTTGTGCTCCCAAGAGCAGTGAGTACCTGTCTTTGCAGAGAGTTAGTGAGCATGCACAGGAAGCCAGACCGTACTCTTCAGGATTAGGAAAAATCACAAAAACTTAAGCACTGTGCAGTGCCCTAGGAAATGCAAGTAGGGAAGCCGTCAGCACTCAGCCAGGCTTTGCAGGATCAAGAGCGGAATCAACAGGTGACTCAGTTGGTTGGGGTGTTCTCCTGCACACCAAAAGGCTGTCTGTGGGTTTGGTTCCAAGTTGGGGCACACACCCAGGTTGCAGGTTCAATCCCTGGTTGGGGTGTGTACAGAAGGCAACAATTGCTGTTCCTCTCACATTGTTGTTTCTCTTTCCCTCTGTCTCTCCTTTCTACTCTCTGTAAAATCAATAAACATATCCTCAGGAGAGGATTTAAAATTTAAAAAAGAATTTCCCCTCAAAGAGCAACATGAAGTGCAGAGCATGCAGAGCCATAGAAAACGTCTGAGAAAACCTCAGAGTACTCAGCAGGCCTGACAGAAGGTACTTATCTCCTTCAGCCAGTCCACAGGGACTGCAGGAGGTAACTACTTCTCCAAATGCAAAGACAGCAACAAAGAACTTCAGGGAACATGAAAAGGCAAGGAAACATGACACCACCAAAAGAACACAATAATTTTCCAATAACTAACTGACCTTAAAGAAAGAGAGATTTGCAATTTGCTCAATAAAGAATTCAAAATAGTTATTTTAAGGAAGCTCAGTGAGTTAGTAGAAAACACAGAAAGATAATTTAATGGAATCAGGGCAGCAAACAAACAAAATGATAAGTTTAACAGACATACAGAAATAATTTAAAAGGCCCCGGCTGGTGTAGCTCAGTGGATTGAGCGCGGGCTGGGAACCATAGGGTCCCGGTTCGGTTCCCAGTTGGGGCACTTGCCTGGGTTGCAGGCCAGGTCCCCATGAGGGCCATGTGACAGGCAACCATACACTGCTGTTTCTCTCCCTCTCTTTCTCCCTCCCTTCCCTTCTCTCTAAAAATAAATAGAAATAAAATCTTTAAAAAATAAAAATTAAAAAAAACTAGTAAAAAAAAAAGAAATAATTTAAAAGGACCAAAAATAAAGTCTTAAGCTGAAGAATAAAATTAATGAAATGAAAAATGCAATATAGAATATCAACAGAAGACTTGATAGAACAGAAAAAAGAAGATGTGAAGTCAAATACAGGTCATTTAAAACGATCAAGTCAGAGGAGAACGAAGAAAAATGAAAAGGAGTGAAGAAAGCCTATGTGAATTATGGGATACCGTCAAGAAAAACTATGTATTAGTGGAGTACCAGAAGGAGAAGAGAGGGAGAAAGGGAGTGAAGAAAGCCTATGTGAATTATGGGATACCATCAAGAAAAACTATGTATTAGTGGAGTACCAGAAGGAGAAGAGAGGGAGAAAGGGGCAGAAAAATTGCTTAAAGAAATAATGGCTGTGAATTTCCCAAATCTGGGAAAAGATTTAGATATCTGGGAAAAGTTTTAGATATCCAAGTCATAAGACACCAAAAAATTCAACACAAAAAGATCTTCTCCAAGATAGATTATAATAAAGGCGTCTGAAACGAAAGCAAAAAGAGAAGTTTAAAACCAAGAAATATAAAAATATATATATGAGGTCTGTCTGGAAAAAATCCAGCCATTGTTAATAAAACGAGAATGGTTTGCACAAAATCAGTGTAACCTGGCAGCCAAGGAGAGTGGACTGAAATGCACATGTGTGAACAACGACGACTTCACTGTACTAGTCAGTGGGGGTGGTAGATGCCACTGAGTGAGCATGTGTGCTGTGTGGTCATGGCATTCAGTATGACTGAGTGCGTAGAGCAACAAATCCGCATCAAGTTTTGCATTGAGCTTGAACATTCCTCCATGGAAACTATTCAGATGACTCAGAAGGCTTTCAGGGATGACGCAATGCATGCTGCACAAATACAATGTAGCACAAACACCTCAAAGATGGTCAAGAGTCTGTTGAAAGTGATCCACATTCTGGAAGGCCTGTGACAAGCAGATCACCTGAGAATGCTGAACATGTACAGGCTACAGTTAACAAAGATTGGAGAACTCTGTGAGGTCCCAAGGTGCCTACTTTGAAGATGACTGAGGCATCATTTCCCATGTACAGTCTTTCTTATATCTTCTTCAATAAATGTCTCCATTTTTCATAGTACATGGCTGGATACTTTCTGGACAGACCTCATATACCTCACATGCAAAGGAACCCTCCCCAAAAGGCTTCGTATCAATAGGTTTCTTAGCAGAAGCTTTGCAGGTTAGGAGCGAATAAAATAATACATTCAGAGTGCTGGGAAAACACTGCCAACCAAGAATACTTTATTTACTTCCGGCCAAGACGGAGGCATAGGTAGACACACTATGCCTTCTTGAACAACCAAAAGGACAACAACAGATTTAAAAACAAAAAACAACCAGAACTGACAGAAATTCAAACTGTTTGGAAGTCCAACAATCAAGAAGTTAAAGAAGAGCCCTGGTTGGTGTGGCTCAGTGGATTGGGCACTGGACTGCAAAGCAGGGGGTCACCAGTTCGATTCCCAGTCAGGGCACATGCATGGGTTGCAGGCCAAGCCCCCAGCAGGGGGCAAATGAGTGGCAAGAATACATTGATGTTTCTCTCCCTCTCTTTCTCCTTCCCTTCCCCCTCTCTAAAAATAAATAAATAAAATCTTTAAAAATAAAAAAATAAGTTAAAGAAGAAACATTCACCCAGACCAGTAGGAGGAGTGGAGATGGGCAGCCAGGCAGAGAGGACTCGTGGCAATGTGGTGGCGGGAGGACTGGGCGGTCCCACATTCTCATGCAGATGAACCAGGAGGAACAACTGGGAAGTGAGACAGACTGAGCAACCCAGGGTTCCAGCTCAGGGAAATAAGGCCTCAAAGCCTCCGACTGAAAACACCTATGGGGGTTGAGGTGGCAGGGGAGAAACTACCAGCCTCACAGGAGAGTTCATTAGAGAGACCCACAGGGTCCTAGAATGTACACAAGCCCACCCACCTGGGAATCAGCACAGAAGGGCCAAATTTGATTTTGGGTAGTGGGGGAAGTGACTGAAAACTGGCAGAAAGCGGAGCAAGTGACATTGTTCCCTCTCTGACACCTCCCCCACATACAGTGTCACAAGGTAATGACATGGGTTACCCCGCCCTGGTGAATACCTAAGGCTCCGCCCCTTACAATGTAACAGGTGCACAGACACAAAGAAATATGGCCCAAATGAAAGACCAGATCAAAGCTCCAGAAAAAAATACAACTAAGCAATGAAGAGATAGCCAATCTATCAGACGCAGAGTTCAAAACACTGGTAATCAGGATGCTCACAGAATTGGCTGAGTATAATCACAAAATAGAGGAAAAAATGAAGGCTAAGAAAAGTGAAATAAAGAAAAATGTACAGGGAATCAAGAGTGATGGGAAGGAAACTGGGTCTCAAATCAATGGTTCAGACCAGAAGGAAGAAAGAAATAGTCAACCAGAACAGAATGAAGAAACAAAAATTCAAAAAATGAGGAGAGGCTTAGGAACCTCTGGGACAACTTTAAATGTTCCAACATCCAAATCATAGGGGTGCCAGAAGAAGAGAAAGACCAAGAAACTGAAAACTTATTTGAAAACATAATGAAGGAGAATTTCCCCAATCTGCCAAAGGAAATAGCCTTCCAGGAAGTCCAGGAAGCTCAGAGTCCCAAAGAAGTTGGATCCAAGGAAGCATACACCAGGGCGCATCATAATTATATTACCCAAGATTAAAGATAAGGAGAGAATCTTAAAAGCAGCAAGAGGAAAGGAGAGAGTTACCTACAAAGGAATTCTCATTAGACTATCAGCTGATTTCTTAAAAGAAACCTTGCAGGTAAGAAGGGGCTGGAGAGAAATATTCCAAGTCATGAAAGTCAAGGACCTCTATCTAAGATTACTCTATCCAGCAAAGCTATTATTTAGAATGGAAAGGCAGATAAAGTGCTTTCCAGATAAGGTCAAGTTAAAGGAGTTCATCATCACCCAGCATTATATGAAATGTTAAAGGGACTTATCTAAGAAAAAGATAAAAAAATATTAACAGTAAAATGACAACAAACTTACAACTATCAACAACCAAACCTAAAAAATACAAAAACAAAAACAAACTAAGGAAACAACTAGAATAGGAACAGAATCACAGAAATGGAGATCACATGGAGGATTATCAGCAGGCAACTGGGGCAGGGGGCAAGGTACAGAGAATAAGCAGCATAAATGGGAGGTAGAAAACAGACAGGGGAGGTTAAGAATAGTATTGGAAATGTAGAAGCCAAAGAACTTATGTGTATGGCCCATGGACACGAAATAAAGAGGTAGGGGGAATGTGGGTGGGAGGAGGTATGCAGGGTGGAGGGGAATAAAGAGGGGGAATGAGACAACTGTGATAGCATAATCAATAAAATATATTTTTTTAAAAAAGAATACTTTATTCAGCAAAACTGTACAGAAATGAAAGCAAGATAAAGACTTTCCCAGATAAAAGTAAATAAATAAACCCTGGAAGAGTTCCTAACCACTAGAAATGCTAAAAGGAGTTCATTATGCAGAAATAAAAGGACACTAAATAGTAACTATGAAGCCCTGGCTGCCATGGCTCAGTGGACTGAGCACCAGCCTGCAAACCAAAGGGTGGCCAGTTCGATTCCCAGTCAGGGCACATGTGTCGGTTGCAGGCCAGGTCCCCAGTTGGGGGCACTTGAGAGGCAGTCACACAGTGATATTTCTCTCCCTTTCTATCTCCCTCCCTTCCTCTCTCTAAAAATAAATAAATACAATCTTTAAAAAAAAATAGTAACTATGAAAATACAAGGCATATTGGTAAAGAAAACTACATATAGTCAAATTCAGAACACTCCAATACTGAAATATGGTGGTATATTAATCACTTAACTCCAGCATAAAAATTAAAGGACAAAGGCCTTAAAAATAATTATAGCTATAATAATTTGTTAATGGGCACACAATATTAAAAACTGTACATTGCAACATCAAAAACAAAATGAGGGGAGAATAAAAGTTTACTCTCCAGCTAACAGATAATAAATAACAATGGTAATGATATTTAGTGCTTATTATGTGCTGGTAATCCCTTTATATCTGTTGTCTCACTTGTTTCAGAGCAAGCCTAAGAGCTTATTCTTTTAAAATCAGTTTATTCTTTTAAAAGATGAGGAAACAGAGGCCTGAGAGAGGAAGTGAACGACTTCGCACGCAGCTTAGTGACCGGCAGAATGGGAACTCTCGCCTGCCGGCCACACTCTAAAACCTGTGCTTGTAACAACAGCCCCCTACTAACAACAGGAGAGAGAAAAATGAAGTGGTTTGTGTCCTGTAGCTTAAACCCTATGTTACAAATACGATGATTTATAGTCTAGGCTACCCATTTTAATGAAGGTATTTAGGATAAAGAACTGCAATTTCAAAATATTTTTAAGTGGGAAAAGAAAGCTTCTAGATTAGAGGTATGGGTAAGAATGAAAGGTTTTAAAGTTTAAATTTTGTCAAATTGGGTAGGAATTAGAATGGTCGCTTTTTTTTTCTTTTTAAATACAAACAAGCCTACTTGAACAGGAGTTCGATCAACAGAATTCAAATGATAATAGTCATTAATGAATTAACATGAATTTATTCATATGAAAGAATTTATTCTTTGAAAAAATAAATTTATGCCCTGGCCAGGTGTGTCAGATGGCGTGTTGTCCTATACATGAAAAGGCTGCAGGTTTGATCCCCAGTCAGGGCACATACCTAGGTTGCAGGTTCAATCCCCAGTTGGGGCATGTACAGGAAGCAACCGATGATTGTTTTTCTCTTTCTCTCTCCCTTCCTCTCTCTCTAAAATCAATAAATATATCCTCAGGTGAGGATTTAAATGAATGAATGAATAAATGCATTTGAAATACATTTTTTGAAATAAATTCTTATAAAGAATAAATGCAAAGGAAAATCTTTAAATGTAAAGAATTTGGAGATTCCAAGCTACCATCTTGTCCATATTCCTTTTTATACCTAGTGACAGGAAGAATTTTCTATAAATGTTTAAACAAAATCAGTCCTTTGCCTGACTCACCACTTCCTAAGGAACTCATCCCCGAATAAGGTCAGTAGTCATCATTCACAGAAAAAAAAATCCTTAAATTGAAACCCGTGAGTAAAAACAGGTACAAACTGCAAATGTGCTCACTAGCTCTCTGACTCTGGCCCTCCAGAAACAGGTGGGCAAGGTAGGAAGGACCCATTAAGCATTCACTTGTTCAACAAATATTTGAGCTTCTACTCTGTAGAGCCCTATGCTGAGTTACAATCTAGGAGCACAACAATAACAACGCGGGGGGAAAAGGAAAGGAAAAGAAAGATGAAAACAAAGGTTCCTATCCTCAGGGAGTTTACAGTCTCGTGAGGAATACAACTGAATGAAGAGGTGATTCAAGTACTTGGTATACAGCAGAGAAATGACAGGGCACTCCTTGTCATGGGTCCCTAGTATTGAAAGATCAAGGAAAGCTTCTTAATTGTATACGGAGACCTAAAAACTTTACTAGGTAGCGATACTATGACATTGCAATTTTGAAGGTCACTGCCTGAAGGGAGGAGAAAGGGTTAAAAGGGGCAACACTGAGGGGGACAGGTAGGAGACAGTTGCTAGAGATGATGACAGCGGGCACCAGGGTGACGGGAGCAGGGCTGAACTGGCTCCCTCATCAAGGTGATTCTGAAGTAGAATTAACAGAATTTGGTAATTGTTGACCGGAAGAGGGAAGGAAGGAAATAGAAAGAAAAATGATGTCTCACTTTGGTTTCCTTCAGAACCAGACCTCAAGGTTTCAAGTATGAGGAGTTCATTTGAGAAGAATAGTGAATACGGGTAGAACAGTGAGGAAGCAGTATAGGGGAAAAGTAGCCAAGAAAAAATGCTTTATCAAGTCAGCTATGCTGTGAATGCCATGGCAAAATCCTGGGAAATGGTATAAAACAAATGACTCAGAGTTATCTCACCCAAGAGGTTGGTGAGCTGGGGAATTTATAAACCAATTCTCTTAAGTCATTGGCTGATGGGTTTCATTCTATAGTGTTTCTAGCCTGCTCTGCCTTGCTGCTTCCAGAAGAAACCTCAACAGAAAAAATAGAGATATTGGCCATCGGAACTAGGCCAGAGCACATGGAGTGGTCAGGCCCAAAGGACCCCAGATGACACCCAGTCTCTGGTGTGAAAAAATGGGGACCCCAGGGGGTACAGCAATTTGAGGGGTACTGAGGAGCAGAGATTACGAGTTTGATGTCTGACATGGTGCTTGAAGGTGCCCATGGGGCATCTAAGTGAAGTTGTTTAGTACACAAATATATAAATGAGTCTTTGGAGAATCATATAATCTAGAGACACAGATTTGGAAATTATCAGCATGTAAATTCATGAGAGTGGCAGAAATCCCATGGAGGTTGCCTAGAGTGAGGAATAAACATAGCCAAGGGCAGAAAACAAAGAACACCATATTTAAGGGACAGTGAGAGAAGGGGAGAAAAATCAGAAATTCTGGGTGTCCAGAAGCCAAGAAGAAAGCATTTCAAGAAGTGAAAGGTAAAAAAAAAAATGCATCTCATGCTGCTAAGAAGGCAGGAAAATAAAAGACAAGAAAATGTTACTGGACTCAGCAACAAGCAAGTCTTTCACGATCTTGGAATGGCAGGTTAAGAGATTCTATTGCATCTAAGAATGTATGTGTGTGAGTAATTGTGGATAGAAAATATAGATACATTTTTATTTATGTAGATATCTATAAATATTTCAGGAAGTTTAACTGAGAAAGGGAAGAGCAAGAGAATAAAAACTGAAGTTACAGTACCTGTAAAATACTGTATAAATAAAGCATATTTGAATTATTTTAAAAACTGACGGTAACTAACGGGTTAAAGAAGGAGTTTTGGGTGAGGAAAGAATTGTTTAATAGAAAATAGAAGAAATTTTTTTAAATTTTTGAAGGAAAATAGTTAATGAAAGGGATGGAACATGAAGGTCCAGGAGAAATGACAAGAAGCTATATAGATCTCTCAAAGACAGAAGGGAACTGAATCCAGCAGAGATGGCGGGGAGCAGTTTAAGACCTGAAATGGACTCTGTTTCCGTTGTTGCAAGTGGGAAGGAGAAAAGTGACGGTTACAGATCAAGGCTAATTGGTAGATTTGGTGGCATGAAATTAAATTACCTGTGTATTTTCTCTGTGAATTAAGAGTTGAAGAGAAAGGTGTGAATGAGGGGAGACAGTGATACCACATGATTAAGGAGCTTTTGGATAAAATGTAATGCCTCTGCTGAGAACTTAGAGAAAGCTGACTGGTAAAAAGTTGTGTGATTTCCTCTGACAGCGCTCAGCTGCCTGGGCCTGCGCCCAGAGACTAAATAATGGACTTATTCAAGACTGGGTTTCAACATGTGCACGAAAGAGTAGGATGATGGAGCAAGAGAGTTGCAAGGCGATGGAAGTGATGACAATTTTTTGAAAATCCAAGCAGCATAGGGAAGAATTAAAGACAAGAGGGAAGTGATTCATAGGGACACATTCTGGGTTCCAATCAAGGCATTCTACCTTCAGGGTTTAGGGTAAGGAGGTACCATGCTATGAGGGGGGGCTAGTCACTGACAAGAACCTGTGTAAATTGATGAACGTTTATAGACGTTAACTCGTTTTCCACAGAAGAATAAAGCAGGAGATGGCCCATAAACCAAGAGTGAGGCAAGGAAACAGGACAGCCATGGTTGAGATGAGATGTGGCAGGGCCAGAGTCTAACTAAAGAGCTAATTCAATGATCATGGTCTGTCCACTCTTCTGTCCCTCTGTTATGGTTAAATTGAGTGTCAGAAAAAGATACATGGAAGTCCTAACACCTGGTTCCTGTGAATGTGACCTTATTGGAAAATAGGGTCTTTACAGATGTAATACAGTTAAGATGAGCTCATCAGGGTGGGCCCTAAGTCAATATGACTGTCCTTAAAAGAAGAGGCGAGAAAAGAGACACAGAGAAAGACACACAGGGATATACCACATGATAACAGAGGCAGAGATTGTAGTGATGTGTCTTTGCACCAAGGGATACCAAGATTGCTGGCAACACTAAAAGCTTAGAGAATGGCATGGCACAGATTCTCCCCTGGAGCCTTCGGAGAGACCATGATCCTACCAAAATTTTGCTTTCAGACTTCTAGCATCCAGAAATGGAGAGAACATAGCCATGCTGTCTGTGGTGGTTTGTTACAGCAGCCTTGTGAAACTAATACACCCACTACACATTCATATGTGATTTGGCCTGAGTCACAGGTACATTTCCTAATGCCATAAGATACCAACACATGTCAGACCACGGCCAACATGACCGAGGCAACATTGTTTTCATCTCTTACCCAGCGATAAAGTAATTCAAGCAAATGCCCTGCTACTACCAAGCAAATATGCACTGTTATTGCCAAGCAAATATGTCCAAAGTTAAGTTCATCAAATCAAAAAAGAACTGAAAAATAAAATGCCTTGTATGTAAATTTAGAACTGCTAGAATATTTTAGACTATAGTCAATCACAGTGCCAGAACATCAGGGATTTACTACATTTTTACTTTCAAAAAGAAGTCAGTGCACTTTTTCTGGTAACAGTACGTGCCCATTTCGTGTACTAGAACTTTTTTCACAGTGATGTTGAAAAACTCTAATTTAATGTTGCATTTCTGTGCCAACAAATAAGATAGATATTACACGACCGCTTTCTTGCACACACTCATGCACATACACACACACACACGCACACAGAAAACAGAAAATGTGTCACTGGTTTTCCTATGAACAAATATTGAGAACAGATTGTTCCCAAAAGGCTCCAGGTCAGTAGTTTCATTAGTCAAAGAAAGATTTGATGACAGGGAGAGATTTTCTATGGCATCCAAATTCTGTTCGGTTTTCAGCTTTACACAAATTACTTAAAACTTAAAGTAATACACAGTTTCTTATAAATCAAGGAGGCAAACACAACCACCCTCAGGAACTGGGCAGGTAATGAAAATAACTGAAGTTGGCCAGATTGTATTCTTGGGACCGACTTTGTTTACACATTAAACACCCAGCTTCATTTCCACCAAGCAACGTGTTCTCTCCCAACTTTTCTTGAAACTCCCTGCTCAGTCCACCCTTCACCTTCTCATCTTTGTAGAGGCACAGCTATAAAATTATTTCACCCTTCCGTGGATTCTGAGAAGAGAAACACGAGGGCAGCAGCAGCCTGAAAGGCTGGAGCCTCTGGGCTGCTGTGTGGACCAGAACACGCGGGGGACAGCAGCGGGGACAGCAGCGGGGGCAGCAGCGGGGCGGGAGCAGGCTTTCCTGGGCTCCAGCTGGCCACCCTCACATACGGATGTGCGCCCACACTTACTAGCTAGCCCAGTTTTTAAATGGATTTTATACAGAATCTCCAGATTCCCAAATGTTAGAAACTTTTTTTTTTATACACGATGATGGCCAAAAACAGTTTGAGGCCAAACAAAACATGTCTGAGAACAGATTTAGCCAACAGGCTGCTAATTTACAACTGTTGCTAATTGTTACATATTTTTTATTGTAGTAAATAGACATAACATAAAATGTACCATTTTAATGATTTTTCAGAGTGCAGGTCAGTGGCATGAAGTATGTCCACAATGTTGAGCAACCATCTCCACCATCCATCTCCAGAATATTTTTATCATCCCAACAGAAACCCCGTACTCATTAATTTGTGGTGGATTCTTATTATCAACTTTAAAATCAAAATGTCTCAAACAATTACTATATTTGACCAACTCTCCGCTCCAACCTGCTCACTGCATCTATCACTCCATGTGACCCAACTCTGGACCTCGTTTGCCCTTGATGATGGTTGCTCTGTGCCCAACAAACTTTCTCATACTCTCTGCCTCTGTTCTCCCTACTCTTCCACCTTTTTGCCTCAATGAAACCGAAGGCCTATCTGAGAATATCATTTCTCCTGCAGGCCTCATAAGTGGAAACTCCTTATTCTCACCTCAGGTTTGGCAGTTGGGTCAGCGTTTGCCTACTTTCAGGCATTAAAACTGCTCTCTCTTGTACATATTCCCTGACCTTCAAATCTCACATCATTCAGCTAAATTTCACTTTCTTCCTTATTGCTGTCATCTGCTGTCACTTGTCTTCATTCACTTGCAATTTCAACACCTGGCTTCCAGTCTGCAAGTCCACCTTACCTCCCGTCATCATTTTAGGCAACTTCAACACATACTGAATAACCCATCCAAAATACTGAGCTGTTGGCTCACTGAACTCTAAACAACTATAAAATCTAAAATCAGACATCCCATTCTCAAATATAAGTGTTTACTCTCAGCTTATTCAGTTCATCACACTACTCTTCCATCTATTTACGACTTCTAATCCACAACCCACGGCTTGCTCTTTGCCTGTCAGCCCCACTGGCCTCTGCTGCTCTACTTATTTAGGTGCTTGCAGACCCTTAGTAGAGGAAGTCCTTTGCAAATAATACAGTAATTGCCATGCTTTTTCCTCCCCTGTCAAACACATCAAACCCCAACCCTAGACGAACCCAGTCACTTCTCTGTTCTCACACCCAGACTGGAGAAAACACAAAACTGAACTCATTGGCATCAATGAAAAGCCAACATCCAAAAACACTGTTTGGCAACCTATCTCCAGGACACTGAGTTGGTTACTTTCCTAAATGATTGTTTTGTATTTCCATACTCTTCTCAAATCTTTTTCTTCCTCCCTGAAAGCATCCACCACTAAGTTCGATCAGTTTTACCTCCAAAATGTATTCCTAAACCATTCATTTCTCTCCTTCATCACTGCCCAAACCATCATCACCTCTTGGCCAGGGGTGTTGGGGGAGTATTTCCCTTCTATCTTCTTGCTCTCTCTATAAATTCTCCACACAGAGATTAGAGTGCTGGTTTAAACATGTGAATCAGGTCATAACATTTACTTATTGAAAATCAGTCCATGACTTCCCATTGCATTTAAAACACAATCTAAACTCCTTAATATAACCCAGTACCCTTTATGGTCTGGGACTTTTTCTTCTTTGCCACTTTTTCTGGTGCTCATTACATTCCAGCTGCACTCGTTTCACGTGCCAAACTATCCTTCCTCGGCCTTGGCACATTCTGTCCCCTCGGCCTGCTGTTCCCTCCCCGCCTCCCACACGTTCCTCACCTGTCTTTACCCAGCCAGCTTCTATTCTTCAGGTCTCACGTTCAATGACCCAGCCCTAGAGAAGTCTGCTCTGACCAACTCCATTTTAAAATTATGCCCCTTTCATTCCTTCTCTCATGCCAATTTATTTTTCTTTACAACCCTCACATAGTTACTTCTCTCTGTCTATATGCACTTATTACAACTTCTGACTCTTTCATCAAACAGTTCTGGAGGGCAAGAACCATATCTAAGTTGATTTCCACCATGTACTAGCTGTGACATCATCATTACCTCTTGGCTGGCGTACACAGTAGTCTTCTGCGTGTACTGCAGAGTGAGTGACCCAGAAGATTTGTTGAATTAATGACGAGTGAAAATCCATTCCTGACTCAATAGAGGAGAAGGAGGATGGTATAGAAAAAGAGAAATGTGGGGGAGGTCATTTATAACTATTTTGGTAAGATTACTGGCACCCTTTTTTGTCTTTGCTAAAACTAACTAACAAAATAAATAAATAAACCCACCCTACTTCCAATACTTCAAAAACAATCATACTGTACTTGGACTAGCAGAGACCTTAGTACAATAACATATTTTAGAAGAAGGAGTTACATTTTGTGACATTTTATCTATAGGGTGACATTCTTTGCTAATGTTTTAAAGCAGGAGTCAGCACACTAGGGCTGGCACTGTTTTGTATGTAAACCATAGCAGAGTGCAGCCATGGCCGGACTTGCATGTTGCTGGTATCTGCTTTGGCCCCGCAGCAGCAGGGCTGGGCCACTGGGACCGAGAACACGGCCCGCGAGCCTCAAGCGTTTGCTGTCTGGCCCCTTACAGATGTTTGCCGATTCTTGCTTTTAAGGATTGAAAGATTTCCTTCAAATATCTTTGTCTTTTCCTGATTTGTTTTATCTTTTTCTTGAGGTATACATACACCGGAGGCATAAACAGTACTGAACTGTAGTGTACTGCCTGATAAATTTTTACACAGGTGCACACCCACTCATGCAAGCATGACTCAGACAGATATATCGAACACTTCAAGTATTCTAGAGGGTTCTCTCATGGCCATTTCTAGTCAACCCCCATGGACAGATAACCACATCTCTAACTTCTATTGCTAACAATCAGATTTGCCTCTTTGTGAGCTAACCTCATATAAATGGGAATCATACAACACAAACTCTTCTTTGCTAACTTCTTCTCCTTAACATAATTTTTGTTCTTTTGTCTCTGTGTAGTATTCCATTGGGTGAAAATTTCATAAGATATTTATCCATTCTTCTGTTAATGGATATTTGGGTTGCTTCTAGGTTTTGGGCGTGAACATTCTTGTATGTGCCTTTTGGTGCACATATACACACATACACGCACTTTTCTTGAGTACACCACATCTAGGGGTGGGTTTACTGGACAGACTAGCTCAGTGAGTAGTGATTACACCAACGTTCGCACCCACCAAATATGTGAGAATTGCAGATGTTCCACAATCCTACTAATACTTCAAATTGTTACTATTTTCCTTTCAGCCATTCTTGTGGGTCCACAGGGGTATCTCATTGTGGTTGTATTTCATATTTTCCTCATACTCATCTTTTCATAGGCTAAAAGGTAATTCGTAAAGCCTCTTCAGTGAGGTACTTGTTTGAAGTCTTCTGCCCATTTCTTAAATGGGAAAAATATATTCTTCATCAGATATAGGTATTATGAATATCTTCTACCAGTATTTGGTTTCTTTCATGCTTAGTGTTTTGTGTCCTGTGTAAGAAATCTTTGCCTACTCCAGGTCATAAATACACCCTCCTATGTTTTCTCTGTACATTTATGACTACGATATATGATAAATCACATTCTATATATGGTGTAAATTAGAGGTCAAGGTTCATTTTTTTTCCCTTTTGGATATACAATTGCCCTGACACCATTATTGGGGGGAAAATAAGCCCACTTTCCTTTCCTCACAAAATTGGAGTAGTGTCTTTGTTATAAATCAAGTAATTCAATAGGTGTGAGTCTGTTTCTGACTCTTTTGTGTTCATTTGGTCTATAATTTGTCTAATCTTACACCAATACCACTACAGCTCTTAAAGTTTGGTAGTGTAATGAATTATCCACCTTTGTTTTTTTCTTCAGGATTTTTTTTACTTTTGAATTTTCATTTTATTTTATAATCAGTTTGGCTACATCACATCAATTTTAGAATCAGCTTGACTATCTCTATAAAACAAACAAAAAGTAGACTTTTGTTTGGGATTGCATTTAAACTATAAACCAATTTTGGAAAAATCAACATTTTTAGCAATCCAAAAACAAGGTTTACCTCTTAATTTAGGACTTTCTAATTCTGTAGAAAAATCCCATAAGATTATAATGGAGCTGAAAATTCCTATCTCCTAGTCCCATTGTATTGTAAAGTTGACATACAACCCATTGCTCATGTGTTTATGGTGATGCTGGTGTAAACAAATACACTGTGTTGCCAGTTGTATAAAAAGCACTGTGTACCAGGGGCCCCAAACCACCAGGCCCTGGACCAGTACCGCTCCGTGGCCCGTTAGGAACTGGGTCACAAAGCAGGAGGTGAGCGGCAGATAAGTGAGTGAAGCTTATCTGTATTTACAGCCACTCCCCATTGCTGCAGTTACTGCCGGAGCTCTGCCCCTGTCAGATCGGCAGCAGCATTAGATTCTCAAAGGAGCACGAACCCTACTGTGAACGGAGCATGTGAGGGATCTAGGTTGTGCGCTCCTTATGAGAATCTAATGCCTGATGGTCTGAGGTGGAGCTGAGGTGGTGATGCTAGTGCTGGAGAGGGGCTGCAAATACAGGTTATCGTTAGCAGAGAGGTTTGACTGCACAGAGGCCATAATACATCAATTGTTTGCAGACTCATATCAAGACCCTATCAGTGAGTGGCAAGCGACAATTAAACTGCATCTAGTAGAAAGCGAGTTGATGTACTTCCATCGTGCAGCTGCATCTGGTGGCAGGCTTTAAGTTAGAATCCAACACTTATTTTCAGTCCCATGCGTAAACTGCCTATTACTTTATTTACCACTTCTTCCATCTGCACCTCTTTCCCACACTGTGCGCTTGTCTCAGTCATAGTTTTGGTAAGCTCATGTGCTCACCCTAGCCAAAATAAGTAAAAAACAAACATCACTGGAGAGCTTCTTTGAAAAAGGGGAAAGACCCAATGATGAGACTGCAGAAGTCTCTAAGGCTGCCAACAAAAAGAAAGCTTCATTTAAAAGAAAATACCAACAGTCCAATTTAAATTATGGGCTCATTGCAACAGGTGATTCACATTCTCCAAGCCCACTTTGTATAATATGTGGTGACAAGCTCTCCAAGGAAGCCATGAAACCTTCAAACTGCTTCACCACATGGAGACCAAGCATGCTGCATCAAAAGACAAGATTTTGGAGTTTTTCAAAAGAAAAAACATGAACACGAAGAACAGAAGCAATTACTGAAGGCCACCCCTTCATCAAATGTGTCTGCACTGAGAGCATCATTCTTAGTGGCCAACTGCATTGCTAAAGCTAAGAGCCCTTTACTACTGGTGAGGAGTTGATCCTGCCTGCTGCTAAGGACATTTGTCATGAACTTTTAGGAGAGGCTGCAGTTCAAAAGGTGGCACGCGTTCCTCTTTCTGCTAGCACCATAACTAGACGAATGGATGAAATAGCAGAGGACACTGAGGCACATTGTTAGAGAGGATTAACGAGTCGCCGTGGTATACAATCCAGGTTGATGAGTCCACCGATGCTGACAACAAGGCAACAACGCTTGTCTTTGTGCGATACAGTTTTCAGGAGGCTGTGCGTGAGCATGTGTTCTGTGTGCTTTTGTTGCCAGCCAACGCCACAGCTGTGGAACTGTTCACGTCTCTGAATGACTGGATATCAGGAAAATTGAATTGGTCATTTTATGTCAGTATGTGCACGGATAGAGCGGCTGCATGACTGGACGGCTCTGGGTTCACTACTCTGGTCCAAGAGGTCACTTCTGAATGTGAGTCTACACACTGTGTCATCCATAGAGAAATGCTGGCTAGCCGAAAAATGTCACCTGAGGTTAACATCATTTTGCAGGATGTGTTTAAAATTATCAGTCACATTAATGTACACACCTTTAACTCATGTCTGGTCACACAGCTCTGTGAGCAGATGGACACAGAGCACACACATCTCCTCTCACAGACAGAAGTGAGATGGCTTTCTACAGGTGGATCACTGGCCAGAGTTTCTGAGTAATGAGAGCAGTTTCAGAGATTTCTTTTAGAAAAACGGTCACCACTGGCAGCACATTTCAGTGACACAGAATGTGTCATAAAACTGGCTTACTTGGGTGACATAGTCAACCTGCTCAACGGACTCGATCTATCACTTCAGGGGAGAACAACAACTGTGCTCAAGTCGGCAGATAAAGTGGCTGCATTCAAAGCAAACTGGAATTTAGGGGCAATAAGTGAACATTGGGATTTTTGTTATGTTTCAAACGTTAGCAGAGATTTTGAAAGAGACGGAGCCAGGGCCTCTCTCCCAGCTGGTGTGTGGTCACTCACCTCAGCCTTCAGAAGAGTGCGAGCGTTGCTGCCCGGCCGCAGAAGACCCCCGAAGTGGGGAGGAATGAATCTGTGACCCAGTAAGTCAGGTGAATAGACTTTGTCCGTGCTAGAAAAGGATCAACTGCTTGAGATCACAAATGACAGGCAGCCTTAAAAATAAGATTGAGACAACTTCAAATCTTCTTATGTTCTGGATTAAAGTCAAGGCAGAATATCCTGAGGTTGCCACAAAAGCTGTGAAAAGCCCACTTCCGTTTCCAACACCCTATCTTTGTAAAACAGGGATTTCTGCAGTGAGAGCAACCAGAACGAGATTAGGGGGCAGACTGGACATACGCAACACGTTTCGGGTGTCACTGTCTCCCTTCACCCCCAGGTGGGACTGTCTGCCCAGGGGTGTCCACCATTTTGGCGTTTCTGGGCCACACTGGAAGAAGAGTTGTCTTGGGCCACACATTAAATACACAAACACTAATAAAAACTGATGAGCAAAAAAAAAAAGGTTTTAAGTAAATTTACAATTTTGTGTTGGGCTGCAGTCATAGCCATCCTGGGCCGCATACACCCCACAAGCCAGGGGTTGGACACCCCTTAGTTGCAGGAAAACAAGCTCAGGGCTCTCACTGATTCTGCGTTATATTAAGTACTATAATTATTCCATTATATATTACAATGTAATAATAATATAATTAAGGTACACAATAAATGTAATGCGCTTGAATCGTCCCCAAACCACCCCCATCCCCAACCCCAGTGCATGGAAAAATTGTCTTCCATGAAACCGCTCCCTGGTGCCAAAAACGTTGGGGACTGCTGCTGTAGAACATTTTTTTTTTTTAAAGATTTTATTTATTTATTTTAGAGAGAGGGGAAGGAAGGGAGACAGAGAGGGAGAGAAACAGCAATGTATGGTTGCCTCTTACATGGCCCTCACTGGGGACCAGGCCCGCAACCCAGGCATGTGCCCTGACTGGGAATCGAACCGGGACCCTCTGGTTCCCAGCCCGCGCTCAATCCACTGAGCTACACCAGCCAGGGCTGTAGAACATATTTTTATTGCACATTTTCTACGTTTAGATACACAAATACCATTGTGTTACAGTTGCCCATAGTATTCAGCGTAGTGACGTGCTATACAGGTTTGTAGCGCAGGAGCAACAGGCCATGTATGTGGCCTAAGTGTGTTGTATACCATCCAGGCTTTTGTAAGTACACGCTATGAAATCTGCATAAAGGCAGAGTTACCTAACAATGAATTTCCCAGAACATATCCCCATTGCTAAATGACGTGTGACCATGTATACACACACGTATGTGTGTATACACATATGTATATATGTGTGTATATATACTATATGTGGTATGTTTGTTCATTTGGGTTTTGGGTTTTTTTTTTTTTTGCATGCTCCTTTCTCTAGCATGAGTTGGTCTGCAACTGATTTCTCTCTGTCTTTGTGGCTGAGTCTGCCCTAGCACGCAACAAATATTCTTTGAGGGGAAAATAGCTATTTGATGATCCTGTAGATTCTAATTCATCCATGCATGCATATCCAACATGGATATAAAAAATTCTGTTTTTTCCCTTTATTTTCCTATGAGAGCCTATGCTCAAGCTCAGCAAATGCTGCCAGGTGAGAAGATATCTAGCACTTTTAGCTTCTCTCTTTAAATTTATTTCATCTAGACTTATATGCTTTTAGAGCTCACCAATATCTTTAAAAATATGACTTTTGTAATTTTTCTGTTCTTTTAGCTATGAGAGCTTTCTGCTGCTACCACATCACACTCAAAAGCAGAAGTGTTCCTGTCTAATAATTTCGTAAATCTTAATGTCATTAAAAAACAAAAAAAGAAAAATATCCTAAAGCATTATTCCAGGTAAAAAATTTTCCTGGTGAAGCCTAACTGATTTTTACAGGCAGCTGAAAGGAAAATAGGATTCACTTAAAAGAAATTCACTGTGTAGCACGTGTAGATGAGGTATATCGATTCCATGAGTAATATGGAGCAGATTTCTAGCATTCGCCCATTCCCATTTTCCCTCTTTCCTCGGCCACAGAGGAGAGCCACAGGTTGCAGCCCTCACGTAGGGCCCTGTGCCAACGTGTGGCCCGTGGGCTATGAGCACAAATAATGTGTGTCACTTTCTAGAAGAGGCATTCGAGAACAAGTAAGCTTTCCTTACGTTTTCCTTTTTATGAAGCCATGGAGGTCCCATGTTCAGAGGTGGAACCATTCAACCTAGTTGCCTAAGCCACTGATGGGAAAGGAGCCGCTTTGGAGAGTTGTTGGGCTCAAATCTGACACTGTTGTGTAGACTACTAGATATTGTAGGCAATGGTTATCATAAAGTTACTTCTACGGGAAGGTTAGTGAAGCCTATCCTTTAATTACATGGTATGGAATTTTAGGATTTTTTTTTTTCTTTTTCATTTCACCCTTGAAGCCTATACATTTTTTAAAAAAGCTATATTTATTCTGAATTAAGTTATATCCTACTTTAAACATAAAGTAATTTTAGCAATACCATCTAGCATATTAATAGTAGGGACTTTCCATTCTCAGTAAATTAAAGCTGTATGTTTAAAGAGGGCAGCAAATTTTAGCCTTTAGTTTTTTCTTTTCTCCTCTATCATACCATACCCTTTAACTGAGGGCACTACATTCAAACCTCTCCTTTTCAAAGTGATCTCTTTCCCTCTCTCAGCCCCTCCCACCCATGTTAAAACCTACTCGAACCTACTAGAAAACCTATTATAAAGTCCTGTGTTGTAGGCTGTTTTTGCCTAATAGTAGCTCAATACAATATCTTCTTGGATAGCCTGCATTTTAATTCGAAAAATATGTGTTATAATTCTACATATCAACTTGACTGGGCCACAAGTTGCTCAGATAATTGTTTAAATAGTATTCTGGGTGTTTCTGTGAAGGTGTTTTTGTATGGGATTAACATTTAAAGCAATAGACTGAGTAGAGCAGGTTGCCCTCCCTGATGTGGCTGGGCCTCATCCAATCAGTTGAAGGCCCAAATAAGACAAAAAGGCTGACTCTCCCCACAGTCAGTGAGAATTCCCTCTGCCTGACTGCCTGAATGCTGGGACATTGTTTTTTCCTTGCCTTCAAACTGCAACTGAAACATCAGCTCTTCCTGGGTCTCAAGCCTCCTGAGGTTTGGAGTAGAACCACATCATTGGCTCTCCAGCTTGCTGATTGCAAATCTGGGGATTTGTCTCCACAGTTGAGATCTCTCTGTAAGCCCCCTGTTGGTTCCGTTTCTCTGAAGAACCTTGACTAATACGCCATCCCACGACATTAGAATTATAACCTGGATGTGAACACCACACTTTTCAAGAATCTAGAGAGTTGATAGTTGTCCCACCCCCAACAATGGACGAAAAGAAATTTCCAAGCAGAAGCAATGGCAAAAAAGCCAATATACACTAACAAAGCAAATCATTGAAGGCTAAACGTGGTTGGTATGGCTACTGAACAGAAGTAAAGGAATGTTGAAGCAACAGTAGAAAATGGAGAGAAATGGGACCAGGAAGAAGGAAAAAGAAAAAAAAAAAGAGTGAGGACAAAGAGCTAGCTTGCAAAGGCCACAGACAGCAGGAGTGACAGAGATGAAATGCAGCAGTGCTTAGTCTGCAGGCCTCCTGAGGGGAGAAAGATTTCAGGGAAACCTGGGAAATGGAAGAGCAGCACAACTTGCAACCAGAGTAAATACGACATCTGAGGTTGATGATGACTAGTTCACTTATATCCACCACAGGCATCGGTGAGCATTTTGATTAAACTTATAATGAAGATCTGGAGTTATTAAGATAATATTCTTGGGTGGATTTTTATTTTCTTGGCATGTATCACATAAGCCAAGTAATGAATACTACTCCATTCTCTATTTCTATGTTACAAACCACCCAACACATAGTGATTTAAAACAATGGTGCATTGTTCTCACAATTCTGTAGGTGGTCAATCTGAGTGACTTTTCTGCTGGACTCATCTGGGATCAATCATGTGGCTGGAGCCATCGGACACCCCTACTGAAGATCAAGATAGCCTCAGTCACATGCCTGGGACCCCAACGTTGGCAAGGCATCTTGGCTTTCCCCATAAAGCTTTTCATCCTCCACTAAGACTAGCTTCTTCCCAACACCATGTTCTCAAGGTTTCAGGGGAATGGACCTCAATATGTGGCACATATCAAGCCTCTGTTTGGGTCACGCTCGCTAATGTGCTATTGGCCAAAGCAAGTCACATGAACAAATCCAGAGTCAATGGGGGAGGGTCCACATCAAGGCAAGAATACCAGGAGGCTGATTTATCCTAAGAAGTGACCACATCCACTGTGAACTTAAGAATTTAGAGTATCAATAGCATTCCCATTACTTAGTATTGGCCTGGCAATCATAGTGCATAATTCGCATCTGGGCAGTAGTACGCCCTAGGGAGAACTGTAAACATTTTAGACAATATTTTGTGTGTTCTAGTAAAATATAGCCTGAACACGCACATTTGAAATGTATATTGTTTTATTATTAATTCTGTATCTTGTATTTCTCCTTTATGTTTTAGTTTGAGAATTATTGATTTTTTTAAATATTAGGTGTGCAATAAGTTACATTATCCACGAATTTTCTCTCAGTATAGTCTAAATAGTTACATTACAAAACGTTTGTTACAATAAGGCAGTGTTTTGGGTCTGATATTTGGGAAATTAATGAGCTAAGTCCGAGTGTCTAAGGACAGTCTTCCGTTATTTGTGAACTGTTCTAGCCCAGACGAAGTGTCACTGAACTGTGTTTTAAATTGTTATTGTTATTTTGATCTCTGTGTTGTAAGAATGTGGGGCAGGAAGGCCACAGGGGGTCATTCATAGTTCAGGAAGCAGTGAAAAATCACTAAACGTCCGTACCTTACTCCGCCAGACTCAACGCTTCTCCAGCGCCCCAAACTGTTTCAACCATCCCCTTTGGCACGGCAAATTTGCATATATTGTTTGAATTGTTAACTTGGTATACAACAATACACGCAGGATTTTTTCCTGGCCTGAGCGTGTAACTGAACAGCAGACTGTGCAACTCCTGAGCCCAGCAGCTGGAGGGGAGAGAGGCTGCGCTCGGCACTCAGTAGGAGCACCGTAAACCTTGATCGACTCAGCTCCTAGCGGCGCAGACGCGAAACCACCCACTCCCCCGGCAGCGTCCTTATCTCTCTCCACGCCACACCTCGGCCGGAGCAGCGGTGAGCTCTGGGCAGATGGCGCGTCCCGGATGCCAGGTGTGCAGCACGACCCGAGCGGTCTGGGGCGCAGAGTTCTTCGGTCCCCGTCCCACCCCAGGCCTCCCCTGCCCACGAGCTCTGCGTCACACGTGGTGTCGGCCGCGGAGGGTTCCCGGGAGCGGAGGGCTGGGAGGACGGCGATCGGGTGCCCGCCACGCGCCCGCCACTTTTCTTCTCAGCCCCGCGTCACCTGGCAGTCCGTGCAGTCTCCGAGTCTTCCCGCCTCCCTCTCTGCAATCATGCGCCTTCCTCCCTCCCTCTCCCCCATCCTCTCTTTCCTCATCTGACATTTTGCTTTGCTTCCTCTGCCCACTCCCCAGCGGGTTTTCCTCCCCGCAGACGCGCCACCCCAGCCCGCCCTAGCACAGCCTCCAATTGTAGGTCAACCGGTGTGCAAACGTGGGCTTTTCTCTTGCTTAAGGGCTTTTCCAGAAGTGAGATCAGGCTCATTCCCCACTGGGCTCCAACTGTAATCGCTTCTGCTCGGCTGTTGAGTTGGGGGGTGGGGATTCTGCGGGGTGTGCTCCCATCCACAGCGCCTGTTGGAATCACTGGATCGGCTTCGGGACGCCCCGGGGTGGGGTAGCTAGCCGCATCCGGACACTTGCAGAAAGGCAGAGACGCGAATGCTTGGGGGCACTAAGCCGCACCTCTACACAAAGCTTAGCTCTAAAGAACCACGCCTGGGGCGCAGCCTCTACCAGTTATTTACCTGCCGTTAAGTTCCCTCTTTAAGGCCTGAAACGAGAGTCCAATCACTGGAGCACTGATGCACCCCTCGGCCAGGGCCCCTGGCACGTCAGGGCGCCTCCGCGTCTCTCGCGGACTCCGAGATTCCCCCCCCACCCCGCCTTTCCCGCGTGAGCGTGGGGCGAGGGAGGGCTTACCCTGACGAAGTCCCTGGGGAGGGCACGCTTGAGGATGCGGGTGCAACGAATTGTCAATTTCCCTCCCCCCTGTGGCTTTTTTTTCTGCCCTCGCCGGACGCGCACACACGCCCCACTCTGCCCTCCTGTAAGAGCCCAGGCAGCCGCACGCTCAGTGGGGCCTCAGCCTTGGGAGGCCCGGGGGAGGGTGCCCAGCTGGGGTCCAAATGTCGAAAGCTGAACGGGACGTGGGGGCCCAGACGCGCAGCGCTCAGAGCGCATTTAAGGCGTCCAGAGCGCAGGCTGTGGGCACGGAGAGAGAAAGGGGCCAAGTGGCTGGCAGTTCCGGTCAGTGACGGAACTGGGCACCATAACTCAGGGCTAAACTGGTTCTGGGGGTGGGGTGGGGGATGGGGGAGCCCAGCGCCCCGGGAACGACGCCCTCCGCCAGCCCGCCGCGGCCAGTTGCAAGCTTAAAGGGGGGCTAAGAGCTCGCGACGGCCCGGGGGTGTCTTCCCTCGGGCTGCTGTGCGCGCGCGCGTGCGTGTCTTCAGCTCCTTCCACGGTCGTAAAGCCCAAACGGAAGACGGGTGTTAAAGTCTGCTGACAGGATCGCTTGAAACATGTTTACAGTAGGAAAGACTTTCCTCCAAAAAGCACAGCCTGAGTCGATTCCAATTTTTTCCCTCCGGGTAACAAATCGAAAGGCGAGCGGAGGCCTTCGAGGCGGGACCAGGCTGAACACCGTGAATCCTGCCGAATCCTCTCCGAGCTCGGGGCAGAAGGCGCGGGGCCTGCGCCACCGGGTCGCTGCGCTCGCCCACGCGTCCTGGCCCAGGGAACCATGTTTTCAGGAGGAGTGGCCTTTGCTTGTCCTGAAGTAATTGCACGCTGCTTCTCTGCACCGCTCCCAGAAACGGAAATCTGCTGGCGGAGAAAACGCGTTCTAACTCCGCAATAAACGGAGGCGGTAATCGACCATCTCCAGGGTTCGGTCACTAGATCCAAACGGGAGCTGGCCTGGTTTCCCCAGTCTCGGGGAGCTTCTGACAAGTGAACAGGAAGGAGGCAGAGATCGGTTGATCTGAACTTCGATTTACGAAAGAAAAAAATCATCAAACGTCACCAACACAGCCTATTAGCCGCTGATTGCTTAAAATACTACTAAAGAAGATAGAATACTAGAGGATGATGAGGGTTCGGGAACGGAGGAAGGAGAAAAAGAAAGAAGTCTGTCGGATCTCCCACGTTTTCACACGTCTCCTCTAGGGTGTAGGGAGGCTCAGCGCTGCCACCTGGCGGCCGCTCCTTCCCAGGTTGGGAGCTGGATGGCTGCGGAGCAAACTCTGGCTCCCCCTGGGTGTGCCTGGACTGGGCCTTTCGAAATGCAGCAGAAGCTCCTATTCATGCTTCTAATCTACAGGGCTCAGACAAACACTCGTTTTCAGAAAATGAGAGGAAAGAAAAATGAGTTGGCATTGGTATGAAGTGCTTATTTAAACTTATCAGGTGCTAGTGATTGGTTAGAAGGGGAGAGAAAATAGTAAAAATTATTACATGTGGGGTTGGTCCTTCTTTCTTAGTTTATTCTAAGAGTAAAAATATACCATGGATTTCATTTTACTCCAGAATACTATTTTGATATTTTGCAAATAAGAATACTTCCATATTACTTTTATTTTTTCTATGCAACCCACCAAAAGGAAGTCCAGTTCCAATACACTTCATCAGCCCAAAAGGATGAAGTGTATGTTATGTTTGTCTACTTGACTGAGAAGTCAGCCTCAAATAGAGGGTTCTTTTCCAGAAAGTGTTGAACAGAAAAGCCTGGGGCCTTTCAGCTGACAAAGGCCAATGACATCAAATTTCCCAGGGCTTCTTCCTGTCTGCTAAAGTGACCAAGTTTTTTTTTTTCCTTCTTTATTTTTATTTGAACTGAATACTTGTCAGGTCAGCCTAGCTCTTACAATCATAGTTTCTATAACCAAGACAAGGCAAAACCTTGCAAACCAGTGCAAATCCAGATTTCCCTTCAGGTTTTTCCCTCTCTATGCTATAGGAATATATTAAGCAGTGGGATAGAATCTTATTTCCTTCTATACCCTATACAATTTTATGGATGTGAGATTTTATGTTGTGCAGGTGTGTGAGAGCAGAAGAAATGAATTAACGGATCTCAAATAGAATTCATTATTTAATGGAAAATAAAATATTTCCTTTAATCAAAATTTGAAGTGTCTAACATCATTGCTGACAATTAGTCTGTTATTCTAAAACAAAAATTCTTTTTTTGGAAAATTATCTTGGGTTTACTGTTAAAATGGCTTAAAGAGTAGCTTTATTAAGAATTACTTCCTGTACTGCAAAGCCAGCAGAGGGAACACTGAGTACTGATTTAGTAGGGGCCACCAAATATCTGATATTTGGGGGAAAAATGTCAGTAATGGACAACTGGTTATAAAGTACATAAAGTTAAGTAATGAGAACGCAGAAATCTTTCTCATTATTTGCTATTCAGAGGCCTAACACATTCCAGCATGCACATACTTACTCAGTAGGTGAGAAAGACGAATTTAATAAAAGATTGTATGTCACACATTTTCTTATATTTTAAGACAACTACTAACATAAGAACAAACCTACTTCAGAAGTCTAAGTATCCATATATACTATAATAATCTTATAAAATCAATGGAAATTACTAATATTATATTTCTTCAATTCTAAGAACTTTTTCATTTTCAACATCTCTGAAATAGGGCTATGTCCTACAACTGGGGGATGTCACGGTTTAATCTGCAGTTTTTCTTCCTCAGTGGCATGTAACAATGGTGTTCCTTAAAATCTATTGGATTCGTTGCAACACAGAAAATACACTGAACAGAAATAGGCCAGTGGCTATCTTTTTGGTACACACTTTTTAAATATATGTGTGCTTTAAGCATAAACAAAATTACTATGCTTTAACTTTCACTTTTCATATTCAGCAATAGAGCATAAATGTCTTTAGAAATATAATCAAATGTCTTTAGAAATATAGTCAATTCACTCACCTTGACTGAATTGTCACAAAATAGCTACACTCTCAAATCACTTTGTGGTACAAACTTGAAAATAAATATAGTACTTATAATTTTTTAATTTTAGTAACAATATTGATTTTATAAAAAACAAACCTCTTAATTTTAATGTCAGATTGGTAATATTTAGGGCTCTGCTTTGGTGTGCATACTAAAGAAAATAAAATGTATGATAACACACCCAACTTTGTTATATGCAAAAAAAAAAAAATGTGCCCGTGAGGTTTTTTGTTTGTTTTTAAGATTTGTTCCCCCTTCTAAAAGAAAAAAGCATATAACTTGGGTAGCTAATGGTCAAACATTTTTTGCTTTTACCCACAAAAACATTCTTGCTTGTGGTTAATCCTTAGAGATTCACTCAGATGTCTCCAAAGGGTGTTCTTTCCAGTAAAATTCTAAATCTGACAACCTGGGCCTCTTGCCAGACTACATACTTTAAAAGTTTGACAAGATAAATAGAAATCTGCTGCCTAGCACTAGTTTGATCTGAATTGAAAGCTGACTTAATTAGGTTAGGTTGGCCCTCCCTAACCACCTATCACTGGCCTGTAGAAAAACAGTTTACTATTATGGTATTAGGGAAGACCAATTTTTTTACTAGAATTCTAATTTTCACACCTTGGAACAAAGGTAATTTTTGTGGCCACATTAGCATGTGTTCTGACTAAGTAGGCACCTTTTTTTTGCCACGTTATTCACAATGCTCTTCACAAAGTTCCTTTCTTTTAAAATCATTGGAACAATAGGGTTACCAGTACTGTCCTTGGGTGGCTCACAGCCACAATCTGTGATTATTTTTTTCACATCAGTGGCCATCTTTAATTCTAGTCTCTTGAACAATAGGATGTTTCTACTTGGAGTGTCTCAAGCATTTGAATTATCAAGGGAAGGATAACAGCATCCACTGAGGGCTTACTATATATCAAAGTCATTGAACCCTTACGACAACCCCATATAAAGTAGCTCCTAGTGTTTCTGAATCCGAGGAGGAAAACTGAGACTTGGTCACATCCCCAGGGCTACAAAACCAGTAAGAAGGACCAATAGCCAGGTCTAATATAAATCCAGAGGCTCCATTCTCTTCTACAGTTTCTCTTTGCCTTGGCCTTTCAGTTCCATTTGTGGAGGAATATTCAGGAATGAATATATATATATGTGAAACGAGAAGGTTTTCAGGGGGGTGGGGAATAGGACTGAGTGTGAAGTAATCTTTCATTTTGAAAATGTGGAAAACAAGTATTTAGAAAGTACACAACTGATTCTTGTCCTTTACTCACCATTATCACCCCATACAAAACTATGGAAATTCTCCCATTGAATTAATTATAGAACATTGCCTAACGTGTTCCAACAGCGAGCTCCTCTGTTTGGGCTATCTAGGATTTATAGGGGAGTTTAAGTAATTTTTAAAAAGCCGTGTTTGGTTAAGAAAGAAATTATTGCAAAATTTCCTCTTTTCTGCCTTCCACAAAAATTGCTCTGAAGGGATTTACACAATACATCAACATCTGTGCTGTACCTAGAGTTGTTAAAATAATTGTGATGACAGGTGTCTAGGTACCACTTTCTTAATGGTTTTCAATATCCATTGATTTATTGTTGTAGCTTTCCTTCCCCCTTTTTTACGTCGTTGGCTTTATGAAGGAGCCAAGGAACAGATTTTGCACTAGAGACTGGGTCTTTATTCCAATACTGAAAAGAACTAATAAAAATAATCACTTGGCTTTTAAGCAGAAAGCTTCCATTTACAGTATTTCACCCTTCCCCCCCTTCCAAGCCCCTTGTTACCTAACATAATGGTTAGAGTACATTTCCGTCTCTCCCCTTAATAATTCCATGCATTAACATCCTCTTCTCACACGCGCGCGAGAATATGCGCGCGCGCGCGCACACACACACACACACACAGAGCAAAAGGAAAAAAGAGGCAGCAGAAATCTCAGCTGTACTTCTAGCCCTTTTAAAAAGTTTGCTCTCTAAATTGGAATGAGGTCAGATTTGGAGCTTCTCATTGCACGCGGAGATTATTATTGCATCGGGTTCCAAGCCAATGGGAAGCTCGGGGGAGGGGCTTGGCACGAGGAAGCGTTGGTTACAGCGGCTGATTGGCTGCGGCCAAGACTGTGAAAGGATAAAGAGGCGCGAGGCGGAATTGGGGTCTGCTCTAAGCTGCAGCAAGAGAAACGGTGTGTGAGGGGAAGAGGCCGTTTTCGCTCCTGGGTCTCTAGTTCTTGCACGCTCTTTAAGAGTCTGCACTGGAGGAACTCTACCATTACCAGCTCCCTTCTTGCATAAGGGAGGCAGAAACATACATTTATTCATGCCAGTCTGTTGCATGAAGGCTTTTTGGCTTCCTAGCTTGCAACAAAATAATTGCACAAACTCCTTAGTGCTGATTCCGCCCACTGAGAGTCTTGGAGCCACAGTCTCTTTTGCTTTGCATTGTAAGAAAGGGACTAAGTGATAGAGATGATGTCGCTTTCCTGAGCTCCTGAGAGCGCTCGTGAACTGGAATCAACTGCTTCAGGGGAAGGAAAAAAAAAAAAAAGACTTGCCTGGGAGGCGGCGAGAAACTTGCATTGGAAGCTTCAGCAACCAGCATTCAAGAAACTCCTCTCCACTTTAGCACAGTCTCCAGACTCAGAGCCAAGAGACAGAGCAAACTGCGGCGCGGTGAGAGAAAGAAAGAGGGCTCCAGTCTGGGAACTACAACTCCTCTCCAAGAGGCGCAGGACTCCTTCCCCTGATCTTTTGGAGACTTTACTCTCGCCCACCTCCGCCCCGACCGGGAGTGGAGGGGTCCGCTCAGCCGCCGCGAGCGTCCTCCCGCTCGGCGTGCGCTCAGCCGGGGGAGCCGGGAGGGCCCGGCGATCGCGCCGCGGCCGCCGCGAGGCTGTGAGCGCGCGTGGGAGCCCGCCGAGCCGAGGCCATGGTGCAGCAAACTAACAACGCGGAGAACACGGAAGCGCTGTTGGCCGGCGAGAGCTCGGACTCGGGCGCCGGCCTCGAGCTGGGCATCGCCTCGTCCCCCACGCCCGGCTCCACCGCCTCCACGGGCGGCAAGGCCGACGACCCGAGCTGGTGCAAAACGCCGAGCGGGCACATCAAGCGGCCCATGAACGCCTTCATGGTGTGGTCGCAGATCGAGCGGCGCAAGATCATGGAGCAGTCGCCGGACATGCACAACGCTGAGATCTCCAAGCGGCTGGGCAAACGCTGGAAGCTGCTCAAAGACAGCGACAAGATCCCTTTCATTCGGGAGGCGGAGCGGCTGCGCCTCAAGCACATGGCTGACTACCCAGACTACAAGTATCGGCCCAGGAAGAAGGTGAAGTCCGGCAACACCAACGCCAGTTCCTCGGCCGCCGCCGCCTCCAAGCCCGGGGAAAAGGGCGACAAGGTCGGTGGCAGCAGCGGGGGCGGCCACGGGGGCGGCGGCGGGAGCAGCAACGCGGGGGGCGGAGGCGGCGGCGCGAGCGGCGGCGGCGCCAACTCCAAACCCGCGCAGAAAAAGAGCTGTGGCTCCAAGGTGGCGGGCGGCGGGGGTGGCAAGCCGCACGCCAAGCTCATCCTGACGGGCGGCGGCGGGAAAGCGGCAGCCACCTCCTCCTTCGCGTCGGAGCAGGCGGGGGCTGCCGCCCTGCTGCCCCTGGGCGCCGCGGCCGCCGACCACCATTCGCTGTACAAGGCGCGGACTCCCGGCGCCGCAGCCTCCGCGGCTGCCTCGGCCCCCGCCTCGCTCGCGGCCCCGGGCAAGCCCCCGGCCGAGAAGAAGGTGAAGCGCGTTTACCTGTTCGGCGGCCTGGGCGCCGCGGCTTCGCCCGCGGGCGTGGGCGCGGCCGCCGACCCTAGCGACCCCTTGGGCCTGTACGAGGAGGGGGGCTCCGGCTGCCCGCCCGACGGGCCGAGCCTGAGCGGCCGCAGCAGCGCCGCCTCGTCGCCGGCCGCGGGCCGCTCGCCCGCCGACCACCGCGGCTACGCCAGCCTGCGCGCCGCCTCGCCCGCGCCGTCCAGCGCGCCCTCGCACGCGTCCTCCTCGGCCTCGTCCCACTCGTCTTCTGCCTCCTCCTCCGCGGGCTCCTCGGCCTCCGACGACGAGTTCGAGGACGACCTGCTCGACCTGAACCCCAGCTCAAACTTTGAGAGCATGTCCCTGGGCAGTTTCAGCTCGTCGTCGGCGCTGGACCGGGATCTGGACTTCTCCCTGGAGCCGGGCTCGGGCTCGCACTTCGAGTTCCCGGACTACTGCACGCCCGAGGTCAGCGAGATGATCTCGGGGGACTGGCTGGAGTCCAGCATCTCCAACCTGGTCTTCACCTACTAACGGCGCGCGCTGGAGAGGAGGGCCGGGGCGGCAGAGGTAGAAAAAGTGGACAGAGAGAGTAGAAAGAAAAAAAGGGGAAAAAAAGGAAAAGGAAAAAAAAAAAAGTAATGAGTGAGGTCGGCTTGCTCGCGTCGCGGTCGCAAAAGAGGAGTGCGCGGCGTTTGGGGACCCACGCGCCCATCCCCCATCCCTTCTGGGGACGCGGTGGAGCCGAGGGAGACGGGCGACCTTTTTATTGTTGTGGTTGGTGTTGTTGTGATGGCAAAAAAAGAAAAAAACAAACAAAAAAAAAGCTTCGAATGTCCTCCCCTTTGTGTGAAGAGACCCCCTCCTCCCCCCAGGCTTCCGGACTGGTAGGCACCCCAGCGAGAAGCTGAGTTGGAAATTTTCTGGAGACTGAAGGAATCTCGTCCCTCTCTTTTCGCCTCCTTAGTGTTTTTATATTTTTGTTGTTTGGTTTCTTGGTCAAGAGGAGAGCGGGGTGTTAAAAAAAAAATATCCAGCGCGTCCCTGGGGACTTTGTCCTCAGCACTCCCTCCCCCCCACCCTGAGGAAGACGCAAGGCTTGGAGAGGCGAGTTTGACCGACGGCAGATGTTTTGGGGCCGCGCAGGCTCCAGCGACGGGACTGAGAGACTCCATGCAGGCCAATGCCCGTCCTTTTTCCTCCCCGCCCCCCTACCCCTTTTTTCCCCTTTCTTTTTTTCCTAGCCCCTGCAGCCGGAGGAGAGGTGGAGTGACCCGGGCTCGGAAATGACCTGAGAACCTGGTTGGAAGAAGCCACACCAGCGAGGGCGGGGAGGGGGGGACGGGGGCGGCGAGGACTCGAACTGGAAAGGGGCGAGTAACAAACTGAGACGGATTTGCACGGTGGGGAGAAGGTGGCGGCGGCTCCGGTCTCCCGCCTTCCACGTGGATGAAAGCAGCGAGGGGACCTCCCGGGCCTGCGGGAGGAGAGGCGACTGTTGGATGTGGTCCCGGGCCGTGGAGGGCGAGTGGTTTCGGGGGGGAAAGAGGTTTTTTTCTTCTCTTAATTGGAATCGTGATGGTGTTGGATTATTTCACTGGTGGGGTTACTATAGCATGTTCTCCTGTCTATCTTTTAAAGATTTCTGTATGAGACTGTTGAGCAGTTTTTAAAATAGTGTAGGATAATATAAAAAGCAGATAGATGGCGCTCTGTTTGATTCCTACAACAAAATTATCACCAGCTTTTTTTCATTCTTAACTCTTTAAAGGATTCAAACGCAACTCAAATCTGTGCTGGACTTTAAAAATACAATTCAGGACCAAATTTTTTCTCAGTGTGTATGTGTTTATTCCTTCTAGGTGTAAATGAGAAGACGTGTTTTTTTCCCTCACCGATGCTCCATCCTCGTATTTCTTTTCCTTGTAAATGTAATCAGATGCCATTTTATATGTGGACGTATTTATACTGGCCAAACATTTTTTTTCTTATTTTGTCTTTTTCTTTCTTTTGTACTTTTATTTCTTACTTCCTTCCTTTTTTCTTCCTTTCTTTTCTTTTTTCTTTTTCTTTTTTTGGTAGTTGTTGTTACCCACGCCATTTTACGTCTCCTTCACTGAAGGGCTAGAGTTTTAACTTTTAATTTTTTATATTTAAATGTAGACTTTTGACACTTTTAAAAAACAAAAAAAGACAAGAGAGATGAAAACGTTTGATTATTTTCTCAGTGTATTTTTGTAAAAAATATATAAAGGGGGTGTTAATCGGTGTAAATCGCTGTTTGGATTTCCTGATTTTATAATAGGGCGGCTGGTTAATATCTCAGTTTTAAAAAATCAGCCCCTAATTTCTCCATGTTTACACTTCAATCTGCAGGCTTCTTAAAGTGACAGTATCCCTTAATCTGCCACCAGTGTCCACCCTTCCACCCCAGTCTTATGAAGGGGAGGAGAATTAGCCAAACACTGTATGCTTTTAAGAAAAACACTTTTTTAAAACAAAATACTGTTCTGTCCAGAGGCTTTAAAACTGGTGCATTTACAGCAAAAAGGGATCCTGTAGCTTTAATTTGTAAACCACATCTTTTTTGCACTTTTTTTATAAGCAAAAACGTGCCGTTTAAACCACTGGATCTATCTAAATGCCGATTTGAGTTCGCGACACTATGTACTGCGTTTTTCATTCTTGTATTTGACTATTTAATCCTTTCTACTTGTCGCTAAATATAATTGTTTTAGTCTTATGGCATGATGATAGCATATGTGTTCAGGTTTATAGCTGTTGTGTTTAAAGATTGAAAAAAGTGGAAAACATCTTTGTACATTTAAGTCTGTATTATAATAAGCAAAAAGATTGTGTGTATGTATGTTTAATATAACATGACAGGCACTAGGACGTCTGCCTTTTAAGGCAGTTCCGTTAAGGGTTTTTGTTTTTAAACTTTTTTTTGCCATCCATCCTGTGCAATATGCCGTGTAGAATATTTGTCTTAAAATTAAGGCCACAAAAACAATGTTTGGGGGACAAAAAAAGAAAAATCATGCCAGCTAATCATGTCAAGTTCACTGCCTGTCAGATTGTTGATATATACCTTCTGTAAATAACTTTTTTTGAGAAGGAAATAAAATCAGCTGGAACTGAACCCTAAATCTTGACTTTTGTCATTATTGTGCCTGAAGCCTGAGATTAGGAGGGCCCTGTAGTGTGTAGAAATTACACCACCTGCCTTAGCTTTGAAACAAGTGAGTTCTCAGAGAGGAGGCTGTTAAATGCCATCTTATTGAGGAATACTAAGTTCCTCTCTGCCAAATTTGGCAGGCCCTGACCCTGAAATGATGGCATCAGCTGAATATGTGTCAACTCTACGCGCTTTCTAGGAATTTTCTAGGAGTTTACCACATTTTTAGAAAACGCTCTTTGTCTTGAAATTTTAAGGGGGGGAGGGGCAACATGGGCAGAATAAAGACGAAAGTGGCTTGCTGATTGTTTTTTAACTTTTATGTTCCTAAAGCTGCTTTCTCCTTGACTTGCCCATAGTTACCATCTAACAGTGGCTATAATTGTTTCCCACAGATTAAGAACAAAATAAGCCTGTTAAATTACTAATACGTTGTGAAGGAGAAAGCCATTACCAATCAAGAAATGTAAAAATTCTACTAATTTTTTCCTCAAAAGCAGAAAGGTTCACGTGGTGCTAAAGCCTCCCATTTTTGGTCCATGCCCAGCGTGCTTATTAACGAAAGTGAAATGCAGCGATAAGGATGACCTGGGAGAAGCTGGCTCCCTGCGGGCTAGGAAAACAGCACCCCACTCTGAATCTGAATAGCACACATTCAGCTAGTGGAGATTTACACTTTGTGTAAGGATCGGGCCTAGCAGAATTATTGAGACATGCCTTGGATTTCCCTAAGGCCCATTAGTATTTGGTTTGGAAGCTGCAACTTGCTAAGTAGCACTATTTCTTGTTAATTTTGAGGGTTCACAATTGCCATTCATAAAACCCATCTTCACTTTCCAAATGTTAATTTTAAATGTGTGCTTTGTATTTCTTCCAGTTTTTCAGCCCTGGCGAGGAGGGGTTAATAAAAGAAGTATTTGGAAATAAACCTTTAGTCATCTGGGATTGCTTGTAGGTAGGGAGAGTCTCTCCTGGAGTGCCCAGCTGGAAGAAGACATTTTTGGATCCTGTAATCCAAAACAAGCAATTTTCTTTTGTTCAACGAAAAGCAGTAATTCCCCCCTCCAAAATAATAGAATTGTTGTGTTTCAATATAATTTCTTCACCTTTTAAAGATTATTATTACTACTAGTTCCCAAATTTTTCTTTTACATTTTTGCTGATACATTTAGTTTTAATTGCATTTGTGTTCTGCAGTTGTAATATCTTGTTTTTTAAAAAAAAACCTTAAAAGAAGTTGGTATGAAGTCTCTTCAAAAACCTTTGCAAAAGAAGGAAGAGCTCTTCTATAAAGTGCTGAAATTTAATTTTGTCCATTGTACTAATGATAGTATGATTTTTGTTTTTTTCAGATCCTAAGTATCAAAACCTTGACATAAATAAGCTTACATGATACATTTTTTTTAGGTATATTTTATTTTGTAAGATTCTCTTGTTTATTCTCCCTTGACTTTCCATGTAAGGGCGGATGCTTTAAATATTTTCTTTAAGAATTTTGATAATGTTGCTTTAAAAAAAAAGCTTAAATGTGTGTGTCTGTCTAAGAGGTGACAGAGTAAAAGTAAGAAACAATTTTGTACCTGTCTGCCTCTGAATCAATTTACATTCATAAGAGATACTCACATGTGAGGTGAATACGAGGCATAATAAAGCTGAGAAACGAAACAGTTTAGTATGACTTTTTCTTTCAGATAATTTGATCAATAGAAAAGAGTAAATGTCAGATTTTCTTTTAAGAATGCCACGCCATTTTTCTTTAAAGACACTGCTTCTGCCTCTGTGCTCCCTCAGAAATGTGAATCAGTACTGCTCAAGCAAGGTTTTTCAATTTCTAATTGAATACCTGTAAGTGCCAAGAAAAAAATAAAGAGCATGTAAGCTGATGTGGTGGGCTGAGCGCCTGAACGGACTTCCTGGATTTGTACTCCCTGCTCTGGAGGGACTGGGGCGGGGGGAGACATTAAAGGATTCTGAAGAAAATGAGAAAGCAGAGGGTTGGGAAGTGGATATCAACATTTATAAGTACCATATTTCCTGTGTTTACAGAGTGTTCATGAATTCAAAAACATGGGTAATTTTCGTTTGGGTAATGCTACAGGTCAGAAGGTTTAATCATAAATTTAAAATAATTAAGCATCCCAAGGAGGCATTTGCAAAAATCTATGTCAAATAAACACAGAAAAACAAGCTGAGAATCTGCTAGGAATGCAAATCTTATCTTACATATTTGGATTTCTTAAGGTGGAAGGTTGTTATAGTTTATTTTTCTCTTGTGACATTATTAGGCCCTTTTTATCTCCTTTGAGGCCTATACAATACCTTGCTAACCCGTATTTACTCATGTCTGTTTACCTGTACCCCTCTGATTCATTCCGGAATATTATGTCCATATACATTTCTATATCTCCACTCGGCTATCGTTTGAAAGCTGAAGTGGAGAGGGGCTGGAGGGGAGAAGTATCTCCAGGCATCTGAATGGAGTCAGACTGATAAAAATCTACCAAATTCCCCGTTACACAAAATTCACATGCTGCCTGCCATTCAAAGCCCTGCACACAATGATTTTAGCCCATCTTTCCAGTTCTCCAAAATTGTATTGTAGACAAACTGGTGTCTTTCACACTGGAATTCTTAGAGAACAGGAACTAGGCCTTAAATACTTGTTTCCCCAAATTTGCCTCCCCTATTTGTTTCCTTGCATACAATAAATCTTTTTTTCTTATTTGTTGACTTTATATTTACACTGTTTCAAAGGCACTTTAAGAGCTTCCAAAATGCTTTTGCACATTATGCTGGTGGTAAATTGGAGCCCCAGATTTTGTGGAAGGTGACTCTTAGACCAACTAGCTGTGAGGGATGTTGGTCAAATTTCTTAGTCTCTTTAAGTTGCAGTATTTCTGAACTGTTAAATAGAAAGAACGCTTTCTAACATATAAAGTTATTGTGAGAATCAAATGAAATCACACGTGGAGAATACTTGGCCCGGTGCCTGCCCTACTGCATAGGATCATAAAATGCTAGTTTCTTACCTCATGGATTGTTGCCGAAAGGTAATGCGTGTGCAAGCTTAGCACAGTGGAAGCAACATAAAAGATAGCTCAATTCTGAACAGTAAATCCCTGGAATCTGCGTCTCCAGTCTGGGGCATGAACTCTCACATTGGAATGACCTAGAGATTCTTGTTAGCACCAAGATTATACAGATTATCACAGACTTTGGGAGTGGGGCCCTAAAAAGCCCCCTTACCATATATTTACAATGCTCACTGAAGTGGGAGAATCACTGCCCTGATGTGTTTTTTTAAATATTCTAATAAATATGCAGCAAGGGATTATTACTCCCTTTTGTTATATGCAGAATGGAAATGATTTGAGGTCATAAGGTCAGAAGTGAGAGAAAAGGCACTGGAACCCCATCTCTTGAGCCCTACTTGGGATTCCCGTAAATAGATGTCTTCTCTACTTCCCAAATGTAGATGCTGATCTAACAAAGACCTTAGGCTCATAGGTGAGGGTTGGCAGTCCTCTGACTTCCTTAGCCCTCGTAATTCCTATCCATTTCTCAAGGATGCCCTCCTACCATTGTAGCTAAAAGTATGAGTGATTGGCTGGGTTGGGGAAAAATACACACACACACACACACACACGTATATTCCAGTTCAACAAATGTATTCCAAGGTAAAGATGAACTCAAAGACTGCGTTTTGGAACAAGTAACTAAGGCAGGAGAGAATAGAAATAGTATAAACACAGTGAGTGGAACTTCTGCTTTGTTGTTCAAGAGGCAGAGATCCTAGCACGTGAGAAAATTGGAGATTATTCTGAGGAGCACGTTCAACTTTTATAGAGAGGGCTACAACCTACCCATTACATCCTAATGAGATTGACCGTTAGCTACAGTTAACTTGAAGGGTTTTATGGTTTCCTGCATGTGTTGTTTTCCTTCTCAATGTTAAAAAGAAGAAGAAAAAAATTCTCACATCACCAAACGGCATTTCCCAGGGGGCTGTTTGGCCAGGTTGCTGCATTTTGGTTTGTGCCTTAGTTAGCAATCCACCTCCATGTGTATATGTAAGTGGATACCGGTGATAATAAATTTAGCCCCTTTTTTCTTCTTCTGACAGTTTCAATTCAGGGCAATTGGTTTATGGAGGGCTGCCACACGGGCCCGGCCTAAGTCAAGTCAGAGCAAGAAGCTTCATGTAGGGCCAGCCTCCTTTTACCCTGCACATTTTTTTCTTTAAGGACAAAGTTGCAACTCATTTGTGTACCAGTACACACACTTGCTTTGTATCACACAAAAGACATTGAAATAATAATTCCATCTGAGTTTTGTGGGGGGTGGAGTTTAAAGGGGAAGACTTAAGAGAAAAACAAATGAAGTCTCATCATTTACTTAGCCTCTTGGTTTTTCAGATATTTCCCCAAATACATAAATCTTCGGACTAGTCCTCGAATGTATAATCTATGTGCTATTTCCTGACACAATGTGCAGTTGATAGGCAGGAGGCAAATGAAAACACTATTATCCTTAGTTGGCTCTCTGGGTAGTGAATGCCCAGCAGTGTGCTGTGATGCTTGGCTACAGTGTATGGTGCGTGTAACTGCTTTTATAAGATCTGAGCAGCCAGGCCCTGTTTAATGATCAATTAGCTCCCCTTGTGTGTGTGGTTAATTGCCACTTTCTTACCAGTGCTTGTCCTAACTTCCCTAGCTCCAGACACCTAAAACCTGTGAAAACAGTCTCTTCTGGAACGCCTGACCTTCAGTGTTGGCCTCTGCTTTCTCCTTCCCCTTTCCCACACTCCCAATGTGGGCCTTTATCACTCTGTTTGCCAGTCCCCTGAGACACTGAATAATTTATTTGAAGTTTCTGGGCTCTTGTGGGGCTGTAGTCTCGAACCACCTTGCACTTTGTTCTTCACCTGGCAGAAGGAGGTGTAGAAGCCTGTCTTTGAAAGAAGTGGTATAAGTACATTTGGGCATTTGCTGACAGTTTTAATTTAATTTTTGGGTGAATCCAAAACTCAGAGCAAAAATAAGACAAAACAAAACAAAACAAAAAACCCTGGGGTGTGGGGGGGGAAAGGTGTTGTGAGGGTGTGAAATACTTTGCATTTCTCAAATAGTGTCACCCAAAGACTTTCCCCAAATAGTGTCTCTCAAGATATTACTAGGTGTGAACACATACCTTGTGGTCAAATAAAGAAATGCTGGTTAAGAAAATTTCCAATTTTTCTTGTTATAATAATGCATTTTCTACATGTCTGTGCGAACATGTGAGCGTTTCTCTTGAGTTGCTGCTAGACGTGGAATTGCTAGGTCCTGGTGTCATAAATGAACGCTTGTGACAGTTTTCCCACCCTGGAGCTGGCGAGGTGTAAAGTGATGGGGAGGAAAATTAGCCACAAGTTTAAGTGAACTAAGATTAAAAATTAAACCAAACTTTGAAACAATCATTTTACACACACCCCCAACTCCGCTCCAAGGGTGTAAATAGATTATATTAGCATGTAAATGGAGACATCTGCAAATCATTCTGAAATGATTTTCTTATCCCAAGCCTCTGATTACATACATGATTTAAAAAACAGCAATGATAGAAATAGCCTTGACCCTGTGGTGACAAAGTATACAGGGATTTTAACACAACTAAAATGAACTTGAGAACAGAGATCAATTGTCTTTGCTCTTTTTCTTCTTTCACTAGAACTTACCAGGATATTCTCATTAACTCTGTTATTTGCTTTATTGGTGTTAGGCTCTGTGATCGCAAGCAGTGACTCAGTGAAGTAACCTGAAGTCAAGATGCTTTATAGCAAAGAAACACATGACTATAAGGGACCTAGAAATTTCATGAGAGTTCTGGGAGAAATATAATTAAAAATCCATGGCTCTAGTGAGCAGGTTAATTGGTCGCCTAATTTAGCATCAAGACCATGCAGGTATTAATATTGATCAGATATTCTCTTGGTTTTCCTATGTGTTTTGACTTTCTCCCAATAATTCTTGACTCTTCTCCAGATTTTATTCTTCAAATTCCCTTCTAAAACAGAATTTTGCATGCCCAGTTACTTCACCAATCACGTCCCAGGCAACTGGCTGCTTCTGGGTTCTGTGCCCGCTCCTGGATCAACCATTGGGCATCTGAGAGTCCTCACACTTCCTCTTACATTCTTTGGTCTCTGTATACTTGGGGGTGCAAGCTCCAAGGCCAAGGGACATCGACTCTTCCTCCTCCACCATTCAGAACATTTTTCTTGAAACAGTTTGGTTTTTATCTTTTTAATGTAACTTAATTTTTTTCCTGTACCCCAATTTTGTCACTAAGGCCTAGCAATATATGCAGCAGGGATTAAATAGACCGTATTCTAAAGATAGTGCCCAATATCAGAGGCTAGACGAAGCCCTGCCCCAATCCAGAGCAGTATTGACCCTAATGTAATCAATTCCCCACCCCCTTGCCCAAGTCCAAATTAGTAGACAACTGGGAAAGGGAAGGAAGAGAGTCGAAGAGTTCCTACACATCCTTATGGGGAGGGCAGCGGATCCACAGCCCATTCCAAAGTCAAGTGGTGGGGGAGTTCTAAGGGATTCTCCCAGAGACAGATTTCCTCTGAGAAGGGAGATTGGCATTCCATCTGCTCAGGCAGCTGAGTTGTTCTTCTGGAGAGACAGACAGAGAGAGAGAAAGAGAGAAAAAGTGAGAGAGCATGAGCGGGAAGGGAAGAGGGGGAAACGCTTCTCCCTTCCTAATTCCAAATTTCATTTAGTGGGAAGGAGAAGCCTGGAGCTGCTAAACCCATTCATTTGCTCTCGCCACCACAGAGCCTCAGAAGGCCAGCAATGACCGATAGGTGTTCACTTGAGAATCAATTGGAAGTGACCAGAAAGTTACCACAGAGTCATTAGATGCTCTATTTTGGTTTTTCTCCTGCTCTATTATATTCTGCAGGTGGAGTATCCTTGTACCAAATTGGCAAAAGATATTTTGAAGTGAACGTAAGGCTGCTTTAGATATAAGAAAGTGCATCCTAATGTAGTCATCATAAAGCCCAAGATGATGACTCTCTCCTTAAGACGAATGTGCTCACAGAAAATCCGCACACAAACACACAACCAGGACAGGCCCTCTTTTATCCCTTTTACATAATTTTTTTTTGTTTGAAAAATGAAAAATAAAGATACTGCTTTAGGGTATGATGATGAAGTCACCGATTAATCATAAAATTTTAAACTTTTTAGATTACACAGAAACTTTAGAGAGGCCATTTGATCCATTCTTTAGATGGATCCTACCAAATTTCCTGACTTCCCCTAATTCTGGAGAGCAGTCCAGGCTCCCAAATTAACTATTGTGATCAAAAATGTATATAAAATCCCCGTCCCCTCAAAATAAAGTAAGACTCAGTGTCTTCCATTTACGACTACCATGAGACAGATATTAGAAAACATCAATAGGATTGAAACTTTTTCTTAAATGATTCTCAGTTTCTTAACTATTAGACATATTTACATTTTAAAAGGAAGATGCTAGTTAAGTTCAATAGAGCTGTTCACTTATAGAAGAGTAGGTAATTCGACCAGATGAAGTGAGAACCTTCAGGAAATGTGGGAGGACAGTTCTTTAGCTGTAGGCTAGAATTTGGTGACCATTTTGGCAGGCTCACTGGTAGTTGGCCTTGGGAATCTGCAGTAGGAGTTGATTCCTCTAAGTTGTTTCAACTTTTCCCAATTAATTCCTTTTCCCCTTCCAAACCCACATGTTCTCTAAGAGTGAGAGGGTATTAAGGACAATGTTCAACTGTTCCAGCTTCAAATGCCTATTACTAATAAAACCGGCTCAGAGAACTTCTCCATAGACCACAAGCATTTTATGAATGAAGCATAGCCCCCAACGTTTGCGGAGAGGAGAAATCCAAGGTATTCCCATTTCCTCCATGCCCATTTATAAGAAGACAGACCTTTGCAGGTGGGGACTGCCAATTCCACTTTGCTACCATTAACGGAGGCCTTAAAAACTGTGGGACATTTACCAATAAACCCGACTGAAGATGATTGAAACTATTTATGTCTAGTTCTCCCTAACCCAAGTGGATGGCCCGGCTGTGGTTCCCTCACCTGCATACTCTCAACTTACAGTCAGGGGAGGCCCTCATCCTGAGCACTTGCCACCCCTTGGTTCCTGCACGGCTCAGTCCTGGTGGAAAGTGCTCTTTTCTTTCTCTCTCTGTGTCATCTCTGATTCAAGTTGGTCCATCTGGAAGTAATATTACCCAAGCATTTATACCCCGAGCCCGGCTCTCCACAAGTGACTGCATATTTCCTGAAACCATCTATTGGCAGCTGTTACATAGGCATTTTCTGCTTTTTAGATACCTATGATTACAGCAATTAAGCCAATCATTGATGTTTATAAAGGATTTAAAATTTTACACACCCAGAAGTGTCTATCAGAAAGCAGCCTATCTGAGGCAGAGGGGTCTCCACAGAGGGGCCTATTTGGCCATCCAAATTGTTGCTGAGTCCCTTAAATCGAGCATCAGCAGAGTCGGTAAGGTCTCTTATGAGCCTATATGTCTTAGGCAAGTTAATCCTCTCACTGCAGTAAAATTCCATTTTGTTAAGGACCACAGAACTCAATCTAACTCCCCCCTCCATCTTTTAAAAAATCCTCATCTGAAGACATGTTCATTGACTCAGAGAGAGAGGAAAGAAGAGAGAGAGAGAAAAAAAAATATGAGAGAGAAACATGGATTGATTGCCTTCTGTATTCACCCCAACTGGGGATTGAACCCAAATCCTAAGTTATGTGCCATGACCAGGAATTGAACCTGCAACCTTTTGGTGCATGGGACGATTCTCCAACCAACCTAGCCACGTAGCCAGGGCATCAATCTAACTTTATTTTCAAAGGACAGAAGAATGTGTTCAAGTTAATGAAATTAGATTTTTGACCTCAAACCTTCTTAACGACAACAACGTGAGGATGAGAGCTTGGCATTCCTTTAGTCCCAGACTATACCTTTGGAGACAATAAAAGACAGGACTAGAAGCATCCGGTCGGAGTGTTGACCCAGAGAGCAAAGGGCCGGGCTGAGCCACATTTGAGCTTGCGGCTAAAGGCTCACTGATTCTGTATCAGTATCACTCAATTTTTCACCTTGGATTATTCTTTGCATTAATTTTTATTTTTTAAAAAATACTTATATAAGATATTATTTATCTTGGCCACCGAGATTTTTGGCTCCCTTTAAATTATTGTGCCTGGCCACTTGCCTCTCTGCCTAGCCCTGCCCAGAGTTCCCGGTCACTGATTTGGTGTGTGATTTGCTGGCTCAGTGACTGGTCCACACATCTGAGTCCTCATAACATGCTTACATTTCGTGTGTATGCCGTTTGCCTTAGCAGCCAGCTGGGCAGAATGTAACTATTTTTAGTCAGTTCCTGAGACATTAAAACAATTGTGCCCAATTGTCAGTGTGTATATAAGGGTTGTCTAGGGTACTTGTTAAACCCATAGATTTACAGTCCTCATGGCCAGAAACGTGGATTTACTCTGCCAAGATGGAGTTTTGATCTCTGCATGTCTGAGTTTTTAAATAAAAATGTTTCTGATGTACGTGGTTGACAAACCATACTTGAAACTTTCATGATAAATATGTTTAAAAGCCTCTGTTTCAGGGATTTTATATTATTTTATAATGTATAGATCATTACATTTTGTGGGGATACCCTGTTCCACGAGGGGTGGAGGGGATTGCTGGGGAATGGCAGCTGCCTATGGAATCGCCACAAAAAAGTAACAGTAACAAGGTTAGCGTTCCAAGCCAGTCCTACAAAGAACCAAGTCCCACAGCTGAAAACTTCTGTTACAATAGGCTGGTGGCAATCTCCAGCAGGTAGGATTTACTGATAATTCAGCAGACATATGTAAGCACTTGATAGCTAGAAAGCAGCTCATAAATACAAGGAGTTATTGTTATTACATTTATTCAGTGTTTCTAGAGACACCTGAGATGCCTCATGGAACATTACATTTCTTTACAAATCCCCATTTAGCCAAATTCTCTAAATTTAATAGGATCACCCCCCCTAATGGAAAGTTGTAACAGGACTTCTCAAACTGAGGTCTGAGGACTACCTATTTATTATGCAATCACAGATGACCAGGTGACTTTTCCTGAAAATGGTTTCTAGAGCTCCCTAAAAAAGCTTCTTTACAGCCTCGGGCACTGTGAAAAGTTGCAGCATTGCCCTGGCTGATGTAGCTCAGTGGATTGAGTGCAGTCTGGGAACCAGAGGGTCCTGATTCGATTCCCAGTCAGGGCACATGCCTGGGTTGCAGGCCAGGTCCTGAGTGAGGGCCATGTGAGAGGCAACCATACATTGCTGTTTCTCTCCCTCTCTTTCTCCCTCCTTTTCCCTCTCTCTAAAAATAAATAAATAAAATCTTTAAAAAAAAGGTTGCAGCATTATCTAATCAAGGTGGGAGGAGCTTAGTAACAGAAGATGACATTCGCCGCTGGTATGGGCAGGATCCGTGCATCAGCATTGGTGGGTTATCTGCTGAACTTAGCTCTCACAGGGCTGGCAAGGACTTCACCGACAACCAACACCAGCAGAATCTGAACTCTGGAAGTAGGACCCCAGAAAGAAAGCACTTAACCGCTCCACTGTAGCTACTGCTAGCAGGGCTAGAGGTCATGCTCCTGTAAGCTTAAGTATCTTCCTCCTCAGGGTAACGTTACCACCCAGTCTATCAATACTTCTTCCCTGGGCAGTATTTCAGGTAACCTTTCCATCTTATTCTCCGTTAGGTATTTCTTTTTCTTTGTTAAATGTTATGTATTTATTTTTAGAGAGAGGAGAAGGAAGATAGAAAGAGAGGGAGAGAAACATCGATTGGTTGACCCTTGCATATCCCAATCTGGGGACCCACCCTCAACCCAGGCCCGGGGCCCTGACCGGGAATTGAACTGGTGACCTTTCGGTTTGCAGGCCAGTGCTCAATCCACTGAGCCACGCCAGCCAGGGCTCTGTTGGGTATTTCATATTTGTGAAGGGCCTTTGAAGACTGAAGACCCTGCCACTCAGTGTAAAGCCTACATGTCTCTGGCAAGTCCCAAATCTTCCTAAGGATACCCCATCTTCTTGAAGGTTGGCCACCTTGCTGCCGTTTTAGAGCTTCCTGCCCTGCATGATGAGGACTTTCTCTTCCGTGCCCCACACGCCTCCATATCCTTATCTGATGCTGTGGGACTCACCAATTATCCCACTCGAATTTTATTTTATATTGGTTTTGCCTGAGGTCAAACAATTTTGTTTCTATTTCCTCAGTGGTAGATAAAAATTCACTTCTCCAACTAAATTCCATGTTACGGGCCCATACTGGCTGTGGGTGAGGCCCTGCTCTGCGTCTGGGTGCCTTTGTTATCTTTCTGGAACAAGACTGGCCCAGGGCAGCTGGTTCAGCGAGTCCTACCACGAGGGAGAAGGAACAAAGTGCTTCCCTTGAAAGGCAGGCAGCGGAAGAGGTTGCCACGCTGACCTGCTGCAGGCAGCGCCATAGAGAGGGCGGAGCTTCTAGTTCCGGTCATTTCTGTTTGACTTCTTCAGCAGATGGAGATGTTTTTAACATCCTGACTTTTTCTTGTTTGAGGGGGTGGGGAGCAGGGAGTGCATCGGCCAGGATGACAGGTGTGGGGAAGGATGGTAAAAAAAAGCCAAGCCTGGGAATAATCAGAAAGGTGTGAATGAATTTTTAATTTTATGTTTGGAAGTTAAGAGGGTGAAGTTCAAAGGCAAATCTAGTTTCTCTGCCCACATTCTCTACACACGCACACACTCACTCACTCAATCTCTTATGTCATGCTGTTTCTACCACCAATCCCTTGTTGCATTGCTAAAGAGGAAGGTGATATTTTGAAAGATATTTGATCCAGCTAATGGAAGAGGAAGAAATCGGGGAGATGAGATCAGAAGGATTTCTGGGAAATAAAGTGTGAAGCACAAGGGACAACAGAGTGAGTCATCAGGCCAGAAGCAATCACAAGAGACCATCTGGCCCAGTTTTGGGGGAGATATTTGTAATATCTAAATTGGATAACAATTACTTGTTTTTCTGCATTAGGGAAGTGAGAGTGGGGTATTCACGTATTTACCTCTGACAATGAACATTTGTGTAGAGAGTGAGGTAAGGTACTATTATATTTTGGCTTAGGCATCTGAATTGAGCCTTTGAAAAAAATACATCTGGTTGATAATGAAAAGGAAAAACATAGGTAAAATAAGGTGGCAAACAATGGTTCACCTTTTTCCTTATTGCAGATCCCTTTCCCACTCTTGCGGCTGAAAATGGTAGGTACTCAATTCCCAGCCTCTTTTGTGGCCAGGAACGGCCGTGTGTCCCACAAGGTGACCTAAGGGAAAGGCTGCAGGACAGGAGGGAGGATGTCTGAGAATGGCTTTCCTGCCAGACCGTGGGTGAGAGGCCTCTGACGAATGCTGTTCCTTCCTGTTTGGACCGGCTGCAGAGGCTTAGCCTGTGGCCAGGAGGGAAAGCCCAAGAGAACCATGGCATTGCTGACCCAGAACCACGAAGTGGGGAACTATGGAACCAGTGCAAGACCAGTGCCACTGAACTTGTGACGTGAAGATAGCAAATTCACATTAACCCAGCCACTTGTAGTCAGGTGGTCTGTTGCTTGCAAGCAAAATCTTACTCAATACACATGGAGAAGACCATTTTTGTGCAGAAAGTGTTTGATTGGCTTGCAAATGAAATTACTCTTAAAGGATTGCCACCACTAATGGCATCAACAGAGATGTTTCTGTTTCTTAAGGACTTTATATCCTTATGCTTTTTATACCTTGTTTCATTTAGTACTGGCCCTTTGAGATAAATATTATTATCCCCATTTGATAAATAAGAAAATAAAATTAAAACAGGTTAAGTAATTTTCCCCAGGCCTAATAAGAAGTAGAACTGAACCCAGGCTGTGTAATTCTGCAACTGACCCTCTTTTCCATTAGGCATAAGGTGAAAAGTTAAAGTATAGTCACCTATGTTTTCAGGTGACTTTTAGAAAGTGGTTAGTTATATGTGTTATTCATATACAATAACATTCACTTACTGCCACATTCACATTGATCAATATGTCCATTTTTACAGTTCTTTTGCATAGCAATTTAATTAGACTTAATTTACAAGATGTTTCTGAAGTACTAAAGGTTTGCCAGAAATGAAGTGACAAAGGAAAACAAAAGGCACCTTTGAGGCCTCATCAAATCTTAGGTTTGAAAGACTTAGAGAACATTATGTGACTTTGTGACATGTTTTGCTGAAGTCAGAATTTATCTTAAATATAATATTCATATATACCAGAATAATAGCCTCTATTTAAAAAAAAAAAAGAAACCAGCATGTAGTGATTTTATTACATTTAATTTGGTTCCATGTAATTGCTGAATTATTTTTTCAATAATCACAATCAGTTAAGTAGAATGAAAATCTTGAATTTTTCTGGAGCTTACTCTAAAGCACATGACCTGTGGTTAATCTTACTAACTTTCCTTCTCTCTTGGAAAAGAAGGATGTTTGCCCTTCAGTGCCTGTTGCCATGGTTATTCAAAAATGCCCAAGGATGGTCCTCTGTCATCTTGGGTCCCTGGGAGATATTCCCCTGGGGCATCAGAGACGCGACCCTGGGAGGACAAGCAGAGCAAACTCTCACTATGTCCCCCGTGTGGGGCCTTCGTCGCTCTCAGCCAGCAGGCTCTCTTCGTTCCCGAGTGAAGTCTCCTGATGGTGAAGATGGGAACAAAACAGAAACACGATGGTTCTGAGTTTTCTCCAGACCAAGCCGCGGTCCGATCCCTTTGTTTCTGAGCTTCGTTTCTGAGCTGCAGACCTTTTTGTTTTCAGGGAAATGCTTCCGAGGCCCCCATGCACCAAGCTCTCCGAATCCGTTTCAGGTCGGCGCCCTTCTTCTCTGGTCACCCCCGGTCATGTCTGTGGCTTTAGCTTCAGCTCGTGCCGGTTTAAGTCTGAGCCCACCGGAAAGCTTCACACGCAGCTTGCTTTCTTCCTCACGCCAGTTCTAGTAATACAGCTGCAAATAACTCCAATTTAGACTCCCCTGTTCTCTTACGCTATTTCTCATTTTAAATTGTACCCATTGTTGATATTTGAAATCTGCTTTCCTAATTTCTAAATGAATGTGTTGGGCTCAACTTAGCTTTCCTTTGTGGGATAATTACGATTCTATGGGTTTCCTTCCTACCCACTCTCCAAGTTTTCTTATAGTTTCCACTGTACTAAAGAATTACTTCCCTCACAAGAATCAAGTCCAGAAAGAGCATTCAAATGTCCCTTTTAAAGGGAAATTCTAATTTATTCAAATTCCAAAGCAGAAGGGAAATTTACCTATTTCAAAATTAATTAAAATCTCTAAATAAAGAAAAATATATTTATTCTTAAATCAATTCCATATTCTCCTCTTTACTGGAGTTAATATGATGTATTTCTCTTAGTGGGTTATACTTTATAATGGTAGGCCAAAAATTATGCATAGTTGTGTTGATTTAATTGAAAGATTTTGGAGTCATGTTTTTCAAAAAATTTTTTCTTCTTTTAATATTCCACAGACAGAAAGTTTTAAAACTTGATGTGTCTTTTACTATTAGTTATAACTAATTCTTTTAGAAATGTCATAATTTAATTGCACAGTGGCCAAAACTCATGTTTATTTTTAAAAATTCTAAGTTGATTGTTTCCTGCTAATTTTTTAAAGAAGATTTTATGTATTTATTTATTTTTAGAGAGACAGGAAGGGAGGGAGAAAGAGAGGGAGAGAAACATCAATGTGTGGTTGCCTCTCACATGGCCCCCACCAGGGACCTGGCCTGCAACCCAGGCATGTGCCCTGACCGAGAACAGAACCAACAACCCTTTACATCCCAGGCTGGAACTCAATCCACTGAACCACATCAGCTGGAGCTGTTTCCTGCTAATTCTTTTTAATAGAGTCTGTTTTCAGCCCTAATTTTTCCTCAAAGTAGCTTTTGCTATTTTTGTGTTTGAACAGAGTGGCCTTTTCCACACTTTTACAACAGATCAGTTTTTTTTTTTTTTTTTAAAGATTTCACTTATTTATTTTCAGAGAGAGGAGAAGGGATAGAGAAAGAACAATGTATGGTTGCCTCCCACATGGCCCTCACTGGGGACCTGGCCCACAACCCAGGCATGTGCCCCGACTGGGAATCGAACTGGGACCCTCTGGTTCCCAGCCCGCGCTCAATCCACTGAGCTATACCAGCCAGGCCCAACAGATCAGTTTTGACTAAATGATTTGTCTAAATGGTGTGACTAAAACCTCCTTTACTTTTTAAGTTATAAATGGAATTATACTCTTAGTCAAATGTAAAGTCTTTTTTTAAAATTATTGATTTTAGGGAGAGAGAGAGGAAGAGAGAAAAAGAAATATCACCCAGTTGCTTCACCCATTCATGCATTCATTGGTTGATTCTTGTTTTTGCCCTGACCAAGGATTGAACCCACAACCTTGGTGTATCAGGACGATGTTCTAACCAACTGGCCAGGGCAACAAAACGTTGTCTTTCTGTGCATAATGTGCTGGTGCGTATGTGTGATGTGTATAAAATCAGCTCTCTTGATTGGAAGGAAACAAATACTCTATTTAAAAATGAATGTAATCATTAAAGTCACTATCATACCTAACACGAAGTCAAGTGAGCAGTTCCTGTTGGTAGAACAGCTGCACAGTGTCACCAGGGACCCAGGCTCTTTCCTTTTTATTGCTCTGCCATCACTAGACCAAATTAACGGGTTTAGCAGCTCCAGGCTTCTCATTCTCACTAAATAACACCCAGGATCAGGAATCAGGAAGAGAGAAGACCCTTCCTTCCCTCCCACCCTCCTTCCCTCCCTCCCTTCCTCCCTTTCTCCCTTCCTTCCTTCCCTCCCTTCCTCCCTTCCTTCCTCCCTCCCTCCCTCCCTCCCTTCCTTCCTTCCTTCCTTCCTTCCTTCCTTCCTTCCTTCCTTCCTTCCTTCCCTTCTGTCTCTCTTTGTCTGTCTGTCTCTCTTTTATTCTCTTCCCCTTGTCCCCTTCAGAGGAAGAACCTTATTGAAAACACCCTGCACACATACGTACACACATATATTTACACATATTTTTTTTTAAAGATTTTATTTTTATTTATTTTTAGAGAGAGGGAAAGGGAGGGAGACAGAGAGGGAGAGAAACAGCAATGTATGGTTGCCTCTCACATGGCCCTCACTGGGGACCTGGCCCGCAACCCAGGCATGTGCCCTGACTGGGAATCGAACCGGGACCGCTTGGTTCCCAGCCCGCGCTCAATCCACTGAGCTACACCAGCCAGGTATTTACACATATTTTTGTCTTTTATGCGTGTATTTACAATAGTATTGAAATTTACAAACAGGCTACAATTTAAGTACTGTCATTCAACATTATTAAGTCAAGAAAAATTAACTCCTCTGGCCCTCATTATTTATAAAAATTAGATAAGTAAACTGAGAAAGAAGAAGAAATCTTTGAAACAAGACAGAAGGTGAGAATCATTATAACCTTGATTTAGGCCTCTTCATTGATAAATCATATTCTCTGAAAGAAAACTCTACCAGTAAATACCTAATGTAATGCGATTAACCAAACATTAGGGGTTAATTCTAACCTCTAGTAACAATTTTTAAAATAACAGTAACTTCCATTAAAATAATCTTCTAATTTGTATGTAAATAGGGGTGATAACAGAATATTTCAAGACAGCTTTAAATGAATCCCTGTGCTGTATCTGTAAGTTATCAGAATTGGAATTGTGTTCTAGGTTTCTTTTAATCATTTTCCTATATGCAATCTGTTTTAACTGGTTGGAGTTATCGTTAATGTTTGCATGTAGGCCAGCTTTAATCTGCTGCTTCAGTGAACCCATTTTACAGATGAGCCTGTTTGTACATGAACGTGAACAGATTATGAAAGCTGTCATTAAGGAAAGGGCATGTACAAGTGCTTTACTAAATTGCCAACTAAATGAAAGTGCTTGAGAAAAGTTTAAACTTTATAGTTGGCATAAAGCCTTTAGCAAATAAGAGTTATGGATGATTTCTTTGTTCCATTCAGGAAATTCTATCACATGAGAGCTTTGGTCTGGCTTCCATTCCCACAACTCCACTGACCCAGCTCTCTCTCACTGCATTAGTCAACGCCATCTCTGTTGCTACATCTATCGTGTTCGGTTTGATCCTGATCTGACCGGTGCTCCCTGAGGTAGTGAACGCTGCTGGCCATATCCTCCTTTAGACGTCTCCTCCCATGGCTTCTATGGTGTCCGTTGCTTGGTGTTTGCTTATCCTGGTTCTTCTGCTGCTGATCACACCTCAAATATTGGTGCTCTGTGGTTCTCTCTTCGCACCACACCCCCACCATCTCCAGTGAGGAAGAAGGGTACCTAACCGGTTCTTTTTCACATCCACGGCTTTAAAAATGATATACAGCCCTGGCCGGGCAGCTCAGTTGATTAGAGCATCGTCCCAATGTGCCAAGCAACCTTCGATCCCCTGTCAGGGCACATTCAAGGATCAACCAATGAATGCATAATAAATAAGTGGAGAAACACATCTATGTCTCTCTCTCTCTCTCCCCTCCCGCCCTCTAAAATCAATAAATTAAAAAAGTGATTTTAAAATAATACACAAACTGTTGGCACCTGGAACCTGTGTTTCTCTAGCCTCTCTCCTGCACTCAAGCAAGACCTACCAAACAGCTCCGTGGGGATGTCTCATATCCATTTCAAATTCACATGTTTAAACATGAACTCCTGGGCTTCCCCTCAAGACTGCTCTTTCTCTAATAGTCCCTCTTTTTGACAAATGGTACTACAGTCAACTCGCCGGGGCAGGTCACTGAAGGGAACAATGTTAGGTGCCTTTCTGAGCATTCCTTCACCCCCACATTCAGTGATTCACTAAGCTTTCTCCAGTTTACCTTTTTCACGTCTCTGGAATTTACCTCTTTCACGCCATCCCTGCAGCCACTAACATAGTCAAAGACCTCATCGTTTTCTCGGTTTGGATGTTGTGGCAGCCTTTTAACCGTCCTCCTAGCTGGTCTTGCCCCTCTTCAATCCATTCAAGACACTCTGCCCAGCACGATCTACTGCACATACAAACCCAGTCATTTTCCTCCCCCGGTGGACCGAAATCCTTTCATGCCTCTGCGTCACTTCCAGGACAGTTCAATGTTGCAGCGTGGCTTGCTGTAGCCTAGGACTCGGTCTTGACTTAGCTGCCTGCTGTCATTTATTACCACTCCTCTTCCTCCTGCACTCCCAATGCCCATTTGCTGTGCCCCAGTGATCCTAAAGTATTTTCCGTTAGCAGACTATACCACGCTTTCTTACTTTTGCATTCCTGATATGATGTTCATGCTTTGTGAGATGCCCTCTCCAATTTACTACCTGGCTAATACTCTTCCTCTAGAAATCAGCAAAGGCTTCCCTATTCGAAGAGGTCTTGCCCACACCACCCTGGTTTAGGGCACCTCTGATGTGATCTCTTGAATATCAAAGCCCTTATTTTATAGCCACCTGTTTGTTTGCCTGTCTTTACTACTTCCCATACATGGGTCCTTGGTAAGCACCCCGACTTGAACGGGCCATTCATGTATGCTCACTGAATGTGGCATAAATTAGGCTACTAATTAAGGTAGAATATAAGTTTAGTAACTTTTTCAGAGAAAAAGAGGAAACAAACATTAAATATATTTACAAATGACTATTTGAATTCCTGTTTTGGTAGGGAATATGGCTATTTTGACTACAGTAGAAACATTGTTTTACCTTGTCTGTGTAGCTGCGGGCCTGGGGTGCAGGTGGGAGCCTGGGCACGGGCCAAGCCCACGTTTTCCGCACCAGCCGAGGCTCCTCTAGCTGTTCCCTCTTGACCGAGTCACTTACTGAAAACGTGTTTTCCTCACCTGCAAAAAGAGGAGTATATTCACCTTAAAAGTGTGTCACAAAGGTTTAAATAGAACTTATATAAAAAGCACCTGGATATACTACATGTTCAGTAAGTATTGATTATGTTTCCCTTCTTTAGGTAGCTTTTTATCCTAATAGATTGATAGATGATGGTATTTTTCAGATGACGGAAACACATCATTCGGCCTTCACATAATATGGATTATAGAATCTAAATACCTAAAAACGGGATCTATTTGTTCAATGTTTTGTAAGTTGTGGAATAAACTCATTTCATAATAATTAATATTATACAAATTATTTTTTCTGTATAACAATATAGAAGTATCTACAATTTTTCTGATTATCTGTTATAATAACTAGTCTATTATATTGACAAATGTGGCTGAATTTTATTCCTTCCCTGAAAGCATTTTAAAGTACACTAAATAATGTATAAGTGTGCAGAGTTAAAGTAAGTCCAAATGATAATCTATATATTGATAATTACTATGTGGAAAGTCATACATTTAATAATTTATTTCTTTGCTCTTGCAAATGGCATAAAGCACTGCTTATAATTCTGGAAAGTAAATCACATTAATGTGGGAAATTGGATTAAAAGGAAGACTATAATTCAGGTAGTTATTAAGATAAGTTTGCATACAAATAAGCCGAATAGGCAATAAATTGGGCAATTTAACACTTTTCTTTTTAAAGATTTTTTAAAAAATATTTTATTTATTTCTTTTTAGACAGAGGTGAAGGGAGAAAGAAAGAGAGGGAGAGAAACATCAATATGTGGTTGCCTCTCACGTGGCCCCCACTGGGGACCTGGCCTGCAATCCAGGCATGTGCCCTGACTGGGAATCGAACAAGCGACCCTTTGGTTTACCGCCCGTGCTCAATCCACTGAGCTATACCAGCCAGGGCACAATTTAACACTTTTTAAAAAAGCATTCTACAAGTATTTGGAATAATTTTTTAAAGTTTTCCTGAAGTCAACTCTGTTCTTTTTTAGGGTAAATAATTGCTTGACTTGAAAGCCTTGGCAAAGGGATAAAGGCTGATGTTCCCAATTCTCCTCACTTTATGGGTCTTTCCCCCGAGATTAAACTGGCTACACAGGTTAAACTGGCTACACATTGGCTTATTTTCACAAGATATGAGTAATTACTTTAAATTGTTCTGGTTTATTAAGTGAAATCCAAAGTAGCTTCTGTGCCTACCTGACATTTAGTTAATGAATACAGTGGTACCTCCAGGAGATTAATGGAACTTTGATAAAAGGGTGGTTTAATTGGTGAAGTAGCACATCTGGATTTCATTGGGAAAGGGGTGAAATAATCCATATATTTGAATGTGATTTAATGTAATTACATTGTAATTTTGATTGTTGCCAAAGGACAGTTTGCCACCTGAAATGAAAACTGGAGGATAACTCATATAAATAATTAAAATCTCCCGACAAATATTAATTGAGTACCTACTATGTTCCAGGCTCTGGGGTAAATGTTATGACAAACACAAAGAACCACAGGACTTGGTATTTGTTGTCAAGAACATACAGTGTAGTAACGAGTTAGTTGGGAAACACACATGTATGCATGACAATGTCCTGGACACTTCCGTATGTTTTGAATTTACATTTTAGTAATCAAGTTTACATTGACCTCTCTAGGTAGGACGATGTGTTGGTAAAATAAGTATTAAGCATGATTTATTATTTCACTGAGAATGTGCTGAGAGGACAAGGGCTCTGAGGTCACAATGAATGAGTGAAAAGCAGCGTGTGGTAAAGTCTAATATTAACAGCCCTTGTGTCTGCATAACACTTTACAGGCGCTGTCACAGGTACCCCACATTAAAATTATTCTTCTCAGTCTTGCTTTCCCGTAAGTTACAGATCTACGTCCTGTTTTCCACTTCCTATCTCTTAGAATGCCCGAAAGGCTAATATACAGGGTTGGGCAAAAGTAGGTTTACACTAGCTTGTATGGAAAATAATACAGCAATTAATAAATAATAACACAAGAATAAACCTTGGCTTTCGTACTCAGAACTGCGAGTTACTTTTGCCCCACCCTGGGTGCTCATGCTTCCACTGTTCCACCTTTCTTTAAGCTCTCACTGCAGTGTAACACAGTTTTGCCTGTCTAACCTTCCAAAGCTCCCCCCCCCCACCGATTCCCAGAATTCAATGACATCTTTATTTCTCTTACCACCAGGTCTCTCTGTTACGGCTGACAATGGAAACTGTTTTTGAAACACTCTACTCCCCTGACTTCTCTAATACTACTTTCTGCTGCTTCTCCTTCGTCTCTTTCACATGAAGTGGAAGGAACTGCCTAGCCCAGTGTTCTCCAAAAGGGTAGGTGTGTCCTTAGTAGCCCCTGAGATGATAAGATGGCTTTATATGTTACATGGGCTCACACAGAGGTGGGGGTAGCTGTCCAGGGAGACCTCGAAGGACAGGGAATTAAATGAGATTTTATATACATTACATATATACAGTATATTATATAATATTGCATATATAATCTCATTTCATATCTTGATATGTAAAATCATATTATATATAATATGTATATATACAAAATTAGATTACATATAGATGTTAGATCTCTGTTTGTATCTACATCTATATCTGTATTTATGTCTTTCTGGCACTAAGCAAAGGGCGTAGCCCAGGTTAAGAGTGCAATAAATGGTAGGTGTTATATTTTCTATGCATAAGACATGATAAACTCAGGATCCTGGGAACAACTTCTGAAACTTACAGTTATTCTGCTGACAATGCTTTTTGAGAAACTTGCAGTTTCTTCAGAAATTTCATCTGAAGAATTTGTTGAATGTTTTTAAAGTGATGAGGCCGCTTGATAGCAGATTTTCATAAATATTTTTTCAAACCAGATGGCAAAGATTCAGGGAAAAGAAACCCTTATGGAAGCCACTGTTCTGACTTTTGAATATCCTGATCCATTTGGAAGACTTGGCAGTTCACTTCAGAAGGCAACTGAGGAAAATAAAACTTGTTGAACAAGCATCTACTTCATTTTGATTAGGAATTTTCAGTATCTAACCTTTCTTGTGAAGACCATTAAATATCTTTCAGATATTAAGATTATCTTTGTCTTGAACTAAGAAATATTCAGCTGAATATTCAACATTTTTTTCTTCTTATTTTCTAGTCCCTCGCTTAAACCACTCGACCATGACTACTTTTTTCTTCTTATTTTCGTGTGTGCACTTTTGCAAATCAATTAGCTTTGTCACTACTTGAAGATCGTTATTTTATCATTTAATTTTTTAATTGAGTAGCATTTTTCATAGTATTTGCTTTTATAGTTATTTTCTGTTTAAAAGCCAGAAAGTGTGATTTAAAAGTATGTTTGAGTAAAGATATTATCCTTCTAAAAAAATAAGTGACACTATGCTTATGGTGATAATAGTATCATTTTAAAATATATTTTTTAAAGGGATTTTCTTTCAAAAAATGAGTGGATCAATAAACAATGGTACATTTACTCAATGGAATACTACGCAGCAGAAAGAAAGAAGGAACTCTTACCCTTCGTGACAGCATGGATGGAACTGGAGAGCATTATGCTAAGTGAAGTAAGTCAGGCAGTGAAAGAAAAATACCATATGATCTCACCTAAAAGTGGAGCCTAATTAGTAAAACAAACTGGCAAGAAAAATATAGCCAGAGACACTGAAATCAGCAACAAACCGACAATAACCAGAGAGGAGGGGGGAGGGAGTAACGTGGGAAAGAAGGGATGTAAATGAACAAGTATGAGGGACCCATGCATGGAGCCAAGAGGGGTGGGATTGAGGGTGGGAGGTGGGCATGCGTAGGGCCAGGGGAAGTGGTGGTGGGAAAACGGAGACAACTGTATTTGAACATCGATTAAAAAAAGTAAAGAAAAAGGGATTTTCTTTAAAGAAGCAATTGAATGAATGAATGATGAAGTTAGTGCACAGCTATGGCGGGACTGTGAGCATGGTAAATGGCAAGTGCAGTTTGAGAAACAGAGGTCTAGAGTAGTATTTCTATCTGTGGTCACGGACTAGTTCTGTTTGTTTTTTAGATTTTTTTAATCCATTGTAGGAGGATTATGTTAAATAAAGTAGCAATTAATTACTAAGAAAATAAAAGTGAAAAAATCAAAGATATTAAAAGGGCAGGCTTAAATTTTAAATTATTATATTCAACACTCATAAAATAATTCCATCAAATTGCTATAAAAGTCTCAAATGTCTAGCCTGAATTTCAGAACTGACTTTTTGCATACTGGTGGCAGTTTGCAGACTGGCAGTCGGCTCAGGGACCACACTCTGAATAACACTGGCCTAGGAAAGAAAGAGTCCAGACTGGAGAAAGGTCATATTTAAGGACAAAATGGAGGAAGGGCAATAGCAGCATCTCCTTTTTCAAATCCTACTTCCAAATTGTCACTGCTAATTCTTATTATTCTTTCCTCTCCATTCCTGTTGCCTTAGTTGAAGCCCTTGTCTCTCTTACCAAGTTGTTGAAAACGAGACCTATAAAAGTTTACTAAGAAATTGTCAATGACTGTTGAAGGTATTGTCCTGTATATAGTTCAAAATCTTTTTGAACATCGATCTGTGAAAGCTTTCCTCTGGAATTTAGTACCAGAAAGATCTTTTCTTCTTAAGAATTGATATGTTTCCTTTTGTTCCTTCGATCAGACAAAGAGAGTTATATAACACATCCTGTTATATACCTCATTTTGGAGGGGGGGCAGGAAAGTCAGGGATAGATTTAATATACAATCACAGTAATTACATTAGTATTCGATATTCTTCCTCATTTACATAAGTTTTAATTTTCAGTTGTTTTAGTTTTTAGTTCTGTTTCCCCAAACTGAGAAAAGAACTAGCTGTTGGAAAATTCAAGGTATTATTACATTTTCAGTACTTCTATCCAAATGAAAGTGAAAGAGCTTAGCTCTTGAGAAAAAGAAAGAATTAATAGCTGGTGAATCTTAAATAATCCATTATTTTTTAAAATAAATTTCTGAATTATTCTCAAAGTTTTGAGTAGATAAGGGCTACAGAGCGAGAGATTTAAGTGTTTTTTAGTTATGTCTATTTCACTGGCATGCAATTTAAATTGTCCTCTGGGATTGAAACAGTTAACAGGAGGGCTCATGATACAGCTGCTTCTGCATGTGTTCTCTGGTTATTATTGATAGACTGTTGGAAGTGGACCTAGATTTGTTCAGGATATGAAGTAGGCATGATTCATCTGGTTCTTTTGAAAGGGTTGTCTGTCCCAGTTCCTGGAGAAATGCATTTGTTTTCCTGCTCCACTAAAGAGGAAAGCAGACGTGAAGTGGATTGTATGACACTGTGATTACTGGTCTTAGATAAGGAGCTCAGACTGCAGTGTCAACCGAAGGGAGTCTAGGCAAAGTGGTGAGGAATGATTTGAAATACCAGGAAGCAAAGTCTTTGCCTAAAGTCACTCTAACCCTGTATTCTTCTAGGTACATTATTTTTTTCCTCCAATGAGTTTAATTTGACACAGGCATTCTGGTGGGAAGTCCAATAACTCTTCAATTTTTTCAGTATTTTCTGTGTAACTGCTGGTTAGGAAGATATACCATTTAAGTCCTATCTTGTAAGGACTCCAGGGAGGAACCAGGGAACAGAAGGTGAATTAGGTTGTCAGGGGGATTGGAACTATGACATGATACACTCAACGGTAAAGTATAGAAAATATCATGGTTTAGTGGCAATGATGAATATATTGCAATTTGAGTTGATATTTGGATTTTTCATTCATATGAACTCTGATTTAGGGTCAGGAGCATTTTGTAACATCAAGACTATCATCCTTTATTAGTGACTGCAGTCTAAAAGAGTCTTTAATGTGCTATCCAGTTGACTTAATGCAAGAAAAATGAGAAAGGAAACAAATTCCTGAAATATTTACACTAGAAGAAACTGCTGGCTCTTTCTCCTCCAAAAACCCACAGTAATGTATTTAAGACATTCGCTGATCATCATAAAGGTATTAAGTGTCATTTCTTGCTTCATGGAATGTCCATTTTTATTGGAAAGACCTTAGTACAGAAACTGTGGTGAACTTAGTGGTTTACCCGTGATAGGAGGAATGAGATAACTTATATTAGCTGTGTTTAATGGTAGAAATTTTTTTCCAGCTGTATTAGGAATGTTCTGGAACAGAGCTACAAACACATACCAGGTAAAAAGCAATGGGCTTATTAATGTAGTAACACTGTTTGTTGCAAAGAAAAAATAATATACCCAAGAAAACAGCCCAACAAAATAAAACACAATGTGACTTTGGCAGAATCCTTAAGCAAACTATAAACCAGAGGTGTCCAACCCGTGGTCTGTTGGAAGTGGCCCAGGATGACTATCAGTGTGGCCCAACACAAAATCGTAAATTTTCTCAAAACATTACTTAGTGCCCGGCTGGTGTAGCTCAGTGGATTGAGCACGGCTTGGGAACCAGAGGGTTCCAGTTCGATTCCCGTTCGGGGCACATGCCTGGGTTGCGGGCCAGGTCCACAATGAGGGCCATGTGAGAGGCAACCATACATTGCTCTTTCTCCCTCCCTTCTCCTCTCTCTGAAAATAAATAAATAAAATCTTTAAAAAAAAAAACATTACTTAGTTTCATTGCTAAGTTTTATTGCTTAGATATGTACCTTTTATATATTAGTGATCACAAATTTGGGACCTGCTTGACGGTTCTAAAAGATTATCAAAAGGACCACTGCATAATTAGGGTGGTTATGTGAGGACTTTTTGCAGATATCACAAAAATTGTGGATGGACCTATTTTTGCTCATCAGTTTACATTAGTGTTTGTGTATCTAATGTGTGGCTTCTTCTTCTAGGGTGGCCCAGAGACATCAAGAGGTCAGACACCCCTGCTATAAACAGAAAAGTTACATTAGTAAATAGTAATATTTCACAAATAATAGGAACCCACTTTATGGAACCAGTGTATCCCCCATATTTGGCAATAATTTAAAAAGCAGTTCATTTAAATACTTGCTTCTACTGTTACAATCTAATTTTATGAAATTATGAGATTTGAATGCTAGCAACATAATAATAGTCTCTTCTGATTGTAATGAGAACTGTTTGTAATTCATATAAACATCCTTATTCTATATTCCAGCAAAACGATTATTGTGGGATTCAGTTTTTAAGATAACTAATTTATACTTTGACATTAGTTTGGCTGCACAGGTATTCTTGTATAAAATATTTAGTCACTGTGAAATTAGGAGTCCCAGAAGAAATTGTTTTCATCTTTCATATTCTCTAGACAGTTTTTGACTCAAATACTTCAAAAGCGTAAGAGGAAAGAACTTTCTCTGTAAATAAATTCTAGTGTTTCCAGTGAAATCTTTTAAACACACTTCAAAATTTTCCTTTTTGTGGTTTGCATGTAACCAAGTAACAAACTATGTAAGTAATTAACTTTGATATCAGTAGGAATTGGATTGTAAATTTTTTAATATGTACTTTGCAATTTTTTTTCTAGAATCTTTTGCTGCTACAGCACCATGGTTTTCTAGGCCCTTACTGTCTCCCTAAAATTGCTGGAACCCCTATTCCATGTTCTTTGCTATATAATGTGTTAAATTTTTGTGACTTTTTGGAAAACTTAGGTTATCATGGTCTTCTCTGGGTCTGGGCTCCCTTTTCTGCTGAGTTATTTTAGATTTGAGACTGTCCTTTGTTATGTTTTCCCTGCTCTACATCATGTTGAGCCAGATAGGGCATTTATTATTTTCTTTTTAAAACTCTAAAAACAAAAATCAATCCCAGAAAGTGTTACCATATACAGAAATCCTTACTGAATATTTTGTGATGGCAGAGAGACTTAATCGAGAAAGGGCAAATATCTTAGGATGGAATGTGAAGAACACCTGGCCCAGCGACCCTTTGACCCATTCTAAGTATGGGAGTCGACCTCTAGCAAGATTGCTGTCCCATCTCTCCTCTCTCTTCAGTCTCATTTTCTGAGGCCCCAAATCTCTTCATTTCAAACAAAGAGGTGTTGTGTTACCTATTTTCTTTTTCTTGGCTTCTATTGGCCCACGCTTTCATCTCCCCACTAGTAGGGGCTCTCCTGAACAAAAACATTGATGGTGTCTCCTAAAGCCAATCATCCTCTTATATTAATAGTAGCAGGAGCTAAGATCAAATGCCCCTTGATATATTTTTTTCATTGTTTGATGTAGAAATTATGGTATAGTGTTGAAAAAGAAACTGTGAAATCACCATCCCATCTTTTTTCTGACAATTAAGAGAAAGCTTCTGGACTTCCAGCCAAGATGGAGGCATAGGTAAACACACTGTGCCTCCTTGCACAACCAAAAGAAGAAAACAACAATTTAAAAAACAAAAACAGCCAGATCTGACAGAAAATCGAACTGAATGGAAGTCCGACAACCAAGGAGTTAAAGAAGACTCGTTCATCCAGACCGGTAAGTGGGGTGGAGAGCACAAGGTGAGATGGCAGTTTGTGGAGTGGTACCGGCAATGCTGCAGCTGCCCAGAGAGGCCCGCGGTGGGCGCGCCTGGCCAAAACGCAGCTGGTCCACCCATACCCAGTGGGGCCCAGACTGGTGGACCAGGTGGTCCCTCATTCTCGTGCAGATAAATTGGGAAAAAAAGCTGGGGAGCAGAGCAGACATCACAACCCTCCATCGTGGGGAAATAAAGCCTCAAACCACCGATTGAATACACCTGTGGGGGTTTAGGCTGCAGCGGGAAGAACTCCCAGCCTCACAGGAGAGTTCATTGGAGAGACCCACAGGGACTTGGAACTACGTAAGCCCACCCACCCATCCCGGGGCCAGCACAGAAGGGCCCAACTTGCTTGTGGGTAGTGGGGGAAGTGCGGAGGGCGGAGCAAGCGACATTGTTCGCTCAGGACCCACCCCCACAGGCAGCATCACAACACAGTTACCCTGCCCTGGTGAACACCTAAGGCTCTGCCCCTTAAAGTAACAGGCACACTGAGAAAAAAATGGCCCAAATGAAAGAACACATCAAAGCTCCAGAAAAAATACAACTAAGTGACGAAGAGATAGCCAACCTATCAGATGCACAGTTCAAAATACTGGTGATCAGGATACTCACAGGATTGGTTGAAAGTAGGTTGCAATTAGTTGAACAAATGAAGGATACACTAAGGGAAATGAGAGGAAATGTGCAGGGAACCAATAGGGATGAGAAGGAAACTGGGACTCAAATCAATGGAGTGGACCAGAAGAAAGAAAAAAACATCCAACCAGAAAAGAATGAAGAAACAAGAATTCAAAAAAATGAGGAGACTCTTAGGAACCTCCAGGACATCTTTAAATGTCCCCATCCAAGTCATAGGGGTGGCAGAAGGAGAAGAGGAAGACCAAGGGATTGAACACTTATTTGAGCAAATAATGAAGGAGAACTTCCCCAATCTGGCAAAGGAAATAGACTTCCAGGAAGTCCAGGAAGCTCAAAGAGTCCCAAAGAAGTTGGATCCAAAGAGGAACACACCAAGGCACATAATAATGACATTACCCAAGATTAAAAATAAGGAGAGAATCTTAGAAGCAGCAAGAGAAAAGGAGACAGTTACCTACAAAGGAATTCCCATAAGACTGCCAGCCGATTTCTCAAAAGAGACCTTACAGGCAATAAGGGGCTGGAGAGAAGTATTCCAAGTCATGAAAGGCAAGGACCTACATCCAAGATTACTCTATCCAGCAAAACTTTTATTTAGAATGGAAGGGCAGATAAAGTGCTTCTCAGATAAGGTCAAGTTCAAGGAGTTCATCATCACCCAGCCTTTATTATATGAAATGTTAAAGGGATTTATATAAGGCATGGAGGGATATCAACAGGGGAGTGGGAGGGGGAGAGAGGAGGAAAAAGTACAGAGAATAAGTAGCATAAGCAGTAGGTAGAAAACAGA